>JALLBH010000434.1:0-21168 GCA_036940005.1 Skeletonema menzelii | reverse complement strand
TTGAATTTCTTGATAGACAACTCTCCATTCATGATAATCTTCCCAAGAACGTCGTGTCTGGACAGTGCCTTTACCGGTTGTCCAATTCGTAGCGACCTCATCCAGCAAGTATCGGTCTTCCTCCGACCCGACAACAGGCACCCTCACAGTGCTGACAATAACAGCCTTCTCTTTCTCTTCGGTACATACTGTTTCGTCACTGACCTCCTTTGTGAGATCCACATCCACCTCGTGTGCTGTTTCTTGTTCGACTAACGTCTCCAAATCGCCGCCTTCGGGAGGAGCGATCTTAGCCTTTGCATCGGGTTCGGCGAATGTCTCCGTCGTCAAAGAGCGTTGCTCGGTGGGTTCCACGTGTTTGACAGGAGGAGGTTCTTCCCTCTGAGGAGTTTGGGCCATATTTTGTTCGGCCAACACTGCTTCGTCGCCGACGAATCCAAAGCGAGGCATGTTTTATCGAGATAGAACAGTTATTTTTTAGAGAGTTATGAGCCTCGTTCTGAAATTTTCGTCATCCGGGTTCGCTCGACTCGTACCTGAGAGAAAAGGCAGAAGTTTTCTTGTCCCAAATCTTGTATAGCTTTAGCTTGTCGCGTTTCTTCAATAACTTAGGCACTACGATATCGATCATTGTTGTTACCTTTAAATATACTCAAAATTGAGCATCTATTCCATGTCAAACTCAAATGATAGCTTGCTTACCAAGAACTTCTTTCTTCCTCTTATTGCTACCGTAGGAGCTTGTTCTTTCCTACTCGGCTGTTTCAAGATGCTCTTAGTAGGCTGACCGCATTTCTGGGGTCTCCTCTGTTCCGTGGCTATGATGAGTTCGATGCGTTTTGCACATCTTTTGACTCTGTTCAATTCCCTTGCCTCATCTTCCTCATTTAATTGCTTTGCGACATGACTCGATAGCATATCAGTTGATATACCTTCAATAAGGCTCTTGCGGATTAAAGCTTTGCATTCGGAAGTTTGGTGACATGCTTTGCCCGCTTTCCAAGCTCGAGCCACCGCACTCAGTCGCTGATTCTTCTCCTGCTCTTGCTGCGCCTCCATAGACTTGTTGATACGTCTGGCGCACTCTTTTGCTCTCATGAACTCCACATCTACGTCTTGGCCGTTGCGTCCCGACTTGCTGCTCGCATTTCCAACACTTGTAGCAATCTCAACCAGAGAAATGTTGTTTAGAAGGCAAGTTTTGATAGCTTCAAGACACTGCGAGTTCTGACGCTTTCCTTCTCCTCCTGTCCAAAGTAAAGTCAATTCTTGGAGCAAGTGCTCATCTTTCCATCTGATTGTTTTCGAGGTAATCATTTTGTTACATCCATGATAAAGAGATGAACTTTCGATTTGGATGTGCTCTTACGTTACGCCTCGAACTGCCTCGCCAACATCAACAACTTTCACTTCGAGTTGCTCGACTAAAAAAGACACCATCTCAAATCTTAGTCCGAAACGACAGTGGTAACAGACGACGCGAAGCTCGAGCCGCCACCGACGTCTTTTTGCGTTACTTATTGTATTGCTCTTCACTATTATCATCTCAACTCAAAGAGTTATCAAGTTGGTATGATATTATTTGATATAATGTGCTGAGGAATCATTGAGGAAGGCATTAGTAAGTATCATAAGTTAGCTATCAAGAGAAGCTTATGGATTGACGCATGCCTTCACCCACCTACGCGGTCATAGTGTTTTTTTAGACAACTATGTCACAATAAGCGCTGATCATTGAATGTTACACGATCGATATTACATCAAAGACTTCGCAATGACCAAAATACGGCCCTTGGCTGTCCTCGTAGTTGTAGGCATCTTATGCCAAACCTTGTTTCTTCAACGACAGTTTAGCGATGGAGACGATGACTATCCAATCTCTCCACCACAAACACAACAAGTATCACCAACAGGAGGTAATGTAATTAGCAATCCGCATTCAATACCGAAAGATGATGAAATGTTTGATCCAATAGATCGACCGATGGCAGCTCGAGACATATTTACAATGCCACCATTCGAAGTTTGTGGTAGAATGGCTGCAATACCTCCAGAAAAGGAACAACAAACTATCAATAAGTATACAAGTCAATGTCCAACTATAGTTGCGTATGATGACCCAATCTTTCTAATTGAAGGACAAGATCCCTTTGGTCGGACTGGCAACAAACTGCTTGGCTTTCTGCATGCATTAGAAAAGGCAAGAAAGACTGGGAGGATTGTAGGTGTAGTCTTTGATAGTTGGGCTCTACCTGTAGTAACCAATTTCTTCATTTCAATTCAAGATGGTGATATCGAAGAATGGAAACACCAAATGGAGAAGACTTTTTGTATCAAAATAATTACTCATGAAGAATTGCCAAAATATACCAACCTCGTTCGAAGAGATGCAAAGGATATTTTTATCTACACTGGTGATTCTGATGATGACCTAGAAGAGTACATTGATTTTCAGACATATCATATTCGCAATCTTTTTCGACACTACAATAATGGCGATGGTGTGAATTCAGAAAATAAAAAAGTGAGAAATATGTGTATATCTCTCGATGAGATATTCGGTGATGGTAAAACTCAACAGGTATACTCTGTCATCCACAGCCGGTCTTTCAATTCGCGACCGCTAGAGCGAAAAAGTGGCATGCAACAACTTGCAAGGATATCTGCGAAGTCAAGATGTGATCCTATTGCAGCTTTGGATATGCAACCTGAATACGTCAAAGCAATATTGCGTCCTCTCGGAATGTTGGAGCATCCAATCGTGCTTATCTCTGATGGACAAGATTTATCTGTCGCAGAAAGACTACTGAATGACCCAGAGATAGCACCCATGCTTAAATTTGTTCCAAATAGGGCGAAATGGATCGGTGGGGATATTACGTTGGCAATCATGAGTACTACCTTTATTGGCAATCCTGCATCTACATTTAGTGGCTTCGTTGCCAAGTCCAGGGTTGCACTAGGGTTTGGCAACACATTCATGTTTAGAGCGAGAAATGAAAAGGGGGAGTGGGAAAACACGTGCGAAGATCAATGCATCTTTTCCAAAAGAATAATGAGAAGTAATGCGTAGCTTTCGTGATACTGTTGCCCATTTTATCATTTTATACTAGTGCTCCGCAACTGCGTAGGATCGATTGCAGGAAAGGAGGCGCACAATAAATCGATGCCACCAGAACGTATCTTCCGTTATGGATCATGAAATGCAAGACTATCAGCTTGAGGCTGCTCACCTCATTGGTGGTGATTATCTTCAGCTTGATTTGATGGTTACTCTATAAATGCTGCGTTTATCCGTTTGTTTTGCAAAAATGACACCAAGGTCTTTATTCACTTGGGCTAGCCCGCTGGATTTTGATGTGTTCATAGTCATCATTTACAATATTCAGATATTGGGAGCTAGAAATGAAAACGGAGAGCGGGAAAGCACTTGCGGGGTGATTTTGTGATTTAATACTAAGCTTGATTACATTCAACTCATGCCTTCCAGGAATATGTCATTTCATCAGGTTCCGTCAAGTCAGAGCATACCTGCTTTGCCTTGTTTATCCACTGAACCTGTCTAACGCTGGACCTGATACTCGCTCTAGTCTCTGTGATTCCATTCAAACTTTCTCTTAATTCATTCTCGATGAGTGCATCGTCGTCTAGACCTTGGATCCATTCAGACTCCATGGCATCGCTTGCTGTCGCGCGGGATGCAGGATCAACTTCCAAAAGTCTTTCAATCAAGTCCATAGCTTCGTCAGATATTCCGGCCCAGTACTTCGTATCAAAACTATACCTCCCAAGACGAATGAGTTGGAATAGATCTTGTTGATCTCTCTTATTGAATGGAAGATGACCTGCTAGAAGAAAATATATAATCACACCCACACTCCACATGTCACATGACTCGTCATATGGATGATTCTTCAATAACTCGGGAGCAACGTAGTGTTTTGATCCGCATAGAGTAGTCAAAGATTGTGGCATGTGTACACGTTTCGCAAAACCAAAATCGCAAATTTTCACAGAGGTATTGTCATCCGAACTTTCTAGAAGCAAGTTCTGCGGTTTAAGGTCGCGATGAGCTATTTTTCGCTCGTGAAGGTACTTAACTCCTTGAATTAGTCCGGCCGAGAGTTGCCTGGCTTCCTTTTCGGTGTATCGTTTTAGGCTTGCTACTCGATCAAGTACGTCGCCACTGCATTTTTGCATGACAATATAGAACCGTTCAGGAGTTTCAAAGAAGTCAAATAGCTTGACAACATTGGGATGACGGAGCGATTTCATCAGAGAGACTTCGTTAAGGACTGTTTCATTTTCTGCTGGATCCATCATTGTTCTATTAACGACTTTGATGGCATATGTTTTTTTGGTTTCTTTCGATTGTCCCGACCAAACAACACAGCACCGACCGACTTGAAGCTTTTCGTCAAGGTCGTAGAATTTATCAAAGGTTGGAGGTTCAGTAGAATCTAATACAACCTTTTCCTTTTCCTTTCCACAACTCCCGTCAACCGCACGGTCGGAATCAAATTCATTCTCTCTCCATATTGCAGTTGCACTAATGTCCCAAAACTTAGGAGTAATGGCGTATCGAACTGCGTTCATTGCACCCTTCAATTTTCTTCTTGCACTAAAGCTGACAATCTCTTGCAAACTCCTTTTCAACACACTTTTCCTCAGTACCGAATCGTCAGTGTTGATCCAATCACTCTGCAACGCTTCCTCTGCCGAAACACGCGCCCTAGGATCGACTTGCATCATACTCAATACCAATTTACGTGCATTGACACTAATGTCGGCCCACATATCTTCGTAGAACACAAAGTCCCCCGCCCTGATCTTGCGAAACATTGCATTTTTGCCTCCCTTGCGAGAATTAAAGGGAGCGCGACCAGAAAGTAACATGAATAAGGTACATCCACAACTCCAAATGTCACATTTCGGTCCATATGGGACGCCGAGGACGAGCTCCGGAGGGACAAACGAAGGTGTGCCGCACTTAGTCTTCATTGATGAATCCGGTTCATCGAGTGAAAAACGTCGTGCAAAGCCAAAGTCAGCCAATTTTAGAGAAGTGTCACTCTCTTCTTCCATCAACAACAGATTTTCCGGTTTGATGTCTCTATGAGCTATTCCCCTCTCGTGCAAAAATTTGATACTTTCCAACATCCGAAACGCCAAATCACGAGCATTCTTTTCAGTGTAGACCTTTCTTTTGGCAAGTCTATCGAAGACATCTCCCCCACGGGCAAGCTCCATCACAATATGATATGTCTTGGGGGATGGATAGAAATCGACAATGTTGATAATTCCATTGTCATGGACGTAAGATTCGTCTTTTCCATTTTGGTTGAAACTATTCGGATTAAGTGAGCGAAGAATGGCAACTTCTAGCAGTTGCGCCTTGTCATCCTTCGTGCTTAATTTGCTTTTATTGTAGATGGAGATGGTGGAGGTATGTTAGATTGGAAACTACAAAACTACATAAACGAGAATCGTGATGCCGCTGATACTACTACTACTATGATGTATGTCACTCACCTACGGTCCACAACTTTAATTGCAAACTCCTTCGAGCTCGAATTGTGAAACCCAGCAAAAACAGTACCATATGACCCCGACATTAGTTTTTTCTGAAGCGTATATGATTTGTCAAACGATGGGCGCGAGTTATCTACCAAGACTAGATGGGCGAGATCCCGCTCGAGGTCATTATCTACTGCACTCATGATTGTTGGTTTACATGCACAGGTCCGCTTCAAGTTGTTGTTCACTCGCCGCTGAAACTCAAAATCGTAAATCTTATTACTCTGTGAAGCTGCTGGAGTCGCGTCGTGTGTAGATTAAATTCTATTACAGCGTACTCGATACCACAGAAGAGCTCTGGTACACAGTAGACCCATCTATTAGATACTTCCTTCGCCGATCGATAAACCGGCTCCCCAAACCCGCCAAAATTAGCGTANAACACGTACAAAAATATGTAAATCGCTCAAATCTCTGACCTGAGAAGTGGTTTTAGACTCGTAAGTACCTACATACACTATGTCCTCAAAATGTCTTGCCTTATGGCGTATTGCATTTTGCATTTTGCATTGGCCCATCGACCCTGGCGCCAGAAACGCGATCTTTCGTTCATGAACGGACACACCATGCATACCATGAAGATTGAAGATGCGAGTTAGGGGTTTCACTTCTAATTACTCGACTTTTCCCTTTTTAATCTACCTCTCACAAGCAGAAAGCTTTAAAAAAGTTAAGGGGTATTTAGATAACCCTCTGGAGTCCTTCAAAGTGTCATCCCAAGACGGCAACAAGCAAGAGCAAGCAATTCTTGGCGGGATCTTGTTGTCGATTCCACAATGAGAGCGCCGTACGAACTCCCACGAAGCACCCCCCCCCATCATGTCACGACTATTCCTTCTTCTCCTACCTACACCACGACTTACTTACGGCGAGCAATCCCCTTTATTATTCGCACATCTTCAAGGCATTAGTTGATTATATAGCTTCAGTCAATCAGCGCTGTAAATATAATTCATTATAACACAAGAACCACGCTCCGATCAAAAGAGATACAAAAACCTCGACATCAACAACAAACAACTTCCATTCCGCAACCTATAAACGAACAAGCAAAAACAACATGAGCATCCTAATTATCGAGCTTGTCCTCTGCATCGTATTTGCCCTCCTCCTCTATCAATGCTGCGCCAAACGTGCATCCGCTATGGACGGCGATGCAGACGACTTAGAATCATTTCGACAACGGATGGGGATGGCGAGAGAAAGCACCGAAGAAGGAAGCAGTCCTGAAGCCATTGCGGCGAGAAAAGAATTGATTCACAAAAATTTATTCAGTAGACAAATACAACGGGAGGAGAGTGTCAAGGAGTTAGCACAGCTCTTGGCTATATCTAGAGGGAGGGCTACCGAGATGGATGAAGAAATGGGAAGTGGAGCTACCAGGAATGAAACTTCTGCCGACTCGTCTTCTCCCATCCAGGGGGAGGATGCATTCTCATCTGAGATTCCATCTGGTGGAGATATGCTGCCCACGCCCTCTGCTCCTCCATTGACAACACAAACAGACAACATTGCCATTGCAATCGCAACAGCTGACACTAACTCACTTGAAAGACGACCAGAAAATGCAACAAGAACAACAACAGCAGCAGCTAGTCCTGAAGAAGGAGGTTTCATCCGCAATCTATGGAAGGGTTTCACTCAGAGTGAACAACCACCACCTCAATCTCAAGAGGCAGCAACTGCTTCTCCACAATGTCAATTGCATCAACAGCATAAACTCGAATGCTCCATCTGCTTAGATGAATACAAATCAAATGATACAATATCATGGGCCAAGGATGGAGGAGATCCACCGTCCGCACCAGTTGCTTTAGCGAATAATAGCGGTGTCGCACCCGGATGTGATCACATTTATCATCAAGGGTGCCTAGTATCGTGGTTGGAAAATCATGATGATTGTCCCCTATGTAGACGAAAGTTGGTTCATGAAGATGCGGATGTTAGATTTTCAGGTGCGGGTTGGGAGCTAGGGCAGTGATGTTCTAATTTATTTGTATCTGTCTACGATAGTACGAACGGATTCTTTTTAGACCATCTTGATAATAGTTGGCATCAACCCTTCGTAATCCCAAAAGAATCTTCCTTGAAAATAAGGTTCTGCAAACCAGAAGGCAAATGGAAGGGAGGTCATGATAATTGTGAAAGGTACCAACAGCTGAGGAGCTTTAACGGGTGACATTCCTCCTAAATACTGTTCAATGCTAATGATAACAAATTGCCATGCAAAGAAGGCCAAGTTTGATCCTAAGATAACGTTGTCAGGATTATTGATAGATTCTTTGGGGACATCGACGTGATGGTAGACCTGGACTGAGTAATTCAACCACTCGTGGATGATTCCTGACGCAAGAAAGACGGCAAGAGAAGCATTTGCGGCGGTTGTATACTGTCGCATTGGTTTATAAATGCCTCTCTACAGCTTGTCTAGTTGGCTTGTGAATGTATTCATTGCAGTTCATGGTATTGTTGTTGCTACTGTTCTGTTTTGAAACACAATGTTATTGACGCTCTAGCTTAAGCTGTTAGTTTTCATGCTAGTTCAAACATACACACTATCTAAAAGTTCACTCAGACTCAGCTCTCTTCTGTGGAAATATCTGGAGCTATCTCGTCGCCATATTTAGGATCAGGCTCTCCATGGACAACACGTCCTTCATTTCTCCACATTTCAATTGCTTTCTCTTTCGTTGGGACCTCGTCGGTAAGATAACTGTAAACCTTGGCGTATTGCCCCAGAGACTTAGTTTGCCGCATAGCTACAAGATGCTCACCACCAAGATAATATTTCCTCATCGATTCCTTGTCCTCCCATACTGTAAGCGTCATGTAGACGCCTCCAGCTGCAAACTTTGTTGAAGAAATGTTGCCTTCCGCAATTTGAGCCGAATTAAAAGCTCGCGTTGTATAGTATAAGAACTTGACTGTCGAGAGCAAGTCCTTTGTCACGAAGCCTGTGATGCTTACAAATTTCATATCTGTAGTTTGGTGAAAAACGCCAACAATTCAATTGTGTGCAACTCCATCAATAGATAATGCATATCATGCTACAGGTGTATCAGTAGTCATTCCTTCTTTGCTGCACGTCTCCGCTTCTTCATGGTTCCTGGTAGATCCTAAGTACTAAGTAGTACTCCTATTCAATAAGCATAAGATATGATGAAGAATGAAGAGAACTTATTGTGGGGTCGAAAAAGGTCGAGCTTGAATTTTGTCGGCGGCAAGTCCATTTTTGTTTTCCCTTTGAATATTCACCCCTTACCAAAATCAACAAGACCATCTTAAAGGTCGTTATACCCTTGGTTATACCCTTTAATAGACTATATCTAAATAGGTAATTCCCGTTAGGCCACTGTTTCTTTTGGGATGAAGTTTGCCAACACGCCTGCAAAATAAACGCCAGCTCACCGCGCTGCCTGGTGCCTGGCTCACTCCTTATTATCATTGCATATGCATTATTATCACGCCACTATTCAACTGAAAGAGGCAACAAACGCCAACACAATTTCATCATGGCAGCCGAAACGCCAACAAATAACTTCATTGCTGTACCCGACTTAAAATCGGTCGGCTTCTCTGGAATTGGGGAGTTATTATCTCCTCTCAGTGGCGTGTTCCAGCATTCGTGTGGTACATCCATGAGTCCTGTAGCCCAGCTTCAAGAGAAGATATCATCACTTGACATATCATTGACCATACCAAACCATCCAGAACTTCGTGTTCTTGGTCACCCTGTAGGAACGAATGTTCTCAGCGGGAAATACAGCTTGCTTCTGCCAGACTTGCAAGTGGCGATTGAGTTGGCTGTTGGCCTATCAATCAGTATCGCCATCGGGGCAGTTCTTGCAGCTGTGTTATATCGATTCGTTTTACCTCCGAGAGAGAAATCGACTACGTCGTCAAAATACTATGCATCAAAGACACGCACTTTATTGATTGGATCTTTAATTTGTGTTATCAGCATCATGCCATATGTTCTATTTGATGTCCTCGGTACTCAGAATACAGCTGCGAGATTCTCAATTATGGCTCCGTTCGTCTTGTACCTCTTCCGGACAATAGAAGCTGCGTTTGGGTTTGTTCCGAAAGGTGCAGATGTGTCTCTCGGACTATATTGCATATATTTTGCTGCACCAGCTGAAGTTCTGTTCGAGCAGCGGGTTACAAGAAGAGAGAAGATACTCAGCACCATTGAAGCGATGAAATGTGCTGCAGTCATTTCTACCCTATGCACGATACTATCTCCTAGTGGGTATATTCCTTTCGGTGCGATACCTGCCTTTTACGAACCCGTTACTGTCGATCAATACCTGAACCCACGGCATCTTGGAAACTGTTTCGTTATGGCGTTTTATTTTCAATCTGGACTCGCACTCGGGAATTCAGCACTAGGCAGCATGTGCCAACTACTGACAGGTTTCAAAGTCCTGCATACAATGAACAACCCTATGCTCGAGGCAACCAGTCCTTCTGACTTTTGGGGAAAGAGATGGAATTTGCTTGTGCATGTTGTGTTGAAGCGTGGAGTTTACAAGCCAGTCAGGACATATGCATCAGCTCTCATTGCATCTCTTGCTGTCTTCGTAGCCTCGGGGCTGTTTCATGAGTGGATGGTGCACGCGATATTTTTGTACAATAAGCAATCGGAAGGAGTTGTTCTTGGATCAAATACAGCTTTCTTCGTTTGGAATTTTTTTGTGATAGCATGCGAGAGAATGTTGGTCGCGACAAAGGGAGTGCAGTCGTTGAAAAGGGTATTGCCTCGTTTCATGATTACCGTGATGATCATTATGAGCTCGCTCCCATTTGCCCATTGGTTTGGTGGACCTTACCTTTTTGGAAACTTCTTTTCAGACTACGAGAAATTTGTACCGATGATACGCAAGATATAACACATGTTGAGTGATAGTAAACTTGAACTGAAGTTATCAGTTACCTCCATCTATTTCGTCCATCAAGTCTTCAACAGCTTTCTGTTTTGCCTCTTTCTGTAACTTCTGTTCATATTGCTTCCATTTCTCTTTATGTTTCTTACTCTTTGTGTGGTTTTCAAATTGGGCTGCGCTCTTGAAGTCCTTGCGACAACACTCACATCTCCAAGAGTCCGGCTCTTCCTCGGACTCAGATTCCTCTTCACTACTCATGATATCATACTCTACATCGTTATCTCCCATGTCATCGTTGTCCGGTATATTGCTTCCAGAATCATCCACTTCCGCATCATCTAAGATTTTAGTAGAGTCATTACCAGCTTCTTCATTTACTTCGAGTCTATCAGTATCATCATTCTCTGACTCCGCAACAATTCCATCAGTCGCATCAACGGACGCATCAACTTCATTGGTATCCTCGTTGTCAAAGTCATAACTTTTATTGTTTTTGCCTCTTCTTTTACCTTTCTTCTTTTTGCGTCCCTTGCCCTTTCCACCACCATAATCGTAATCGTCGTCGCTATCCAAATCAGCCAACCGTATCCTGCCAGCATCTAAATCGGTGGCTTCTTGCTCCGCCATAGCTATTTCTTGTTGTATCCTCCATTCTTGTTTTGCGATTTCCCTCTTCTTCTTCCTTTCCTCTGCATCCTTCTTATCCTTTGCCTCCTTTTTTGCTTGGTCACGTAATTGCTGTTCTCGTTGAGCCCTTACACGAGGATCTCTCTTCTTGACAAATCTAACGAGTGCAATTACCTCTTCAACGCGTTCTTTCTTTGCAGCCTTTCGTTTCTTACGATTGTCATCTTCCATTAACCGTCGTATCCGACGATTTGGTGCCTCACGCATATCGTTCAAGTGGTAAATGTCAACCCATGCAAAGTTAAGACTTGTTGTAAATGCTTCCCATGAATTGTAGAATGCAGATACTTCTTCCCATTTTGATTGTGAATTACCAAAGCTAACTTCTGACAAATGTGCATTGTGCATGTCGTCTAGATCAATATTCCCTTCAGAGATATACCCATCCTTCTCTCCGTTGTATATGCTTTCAAAGCATTCTGCATAGACTGAATAAAAGTTGTCAGGGTTGTTATCATCGTATCCATCATAACATCCCGAAAAATGGAATGGAGTAACATCATATACAAAGGAGCTTTCTCCATCTGCAGCATCTGATCCATGCATTCCCCCTCTCAAAATCATATCACGATGTTCGTCATACCATTTTCTCTCTACGGGATCACTTAAACATTCATACGCAGCCTGGATCAATTTGAACTCTGCTGCTGATTCTTCTCGTTGCTGTTCATCCAAGCTAACTGTTTTGTCCGGATGATGTTTCAGCGCAAGTTTACGATGAGCTTTCTTTACTATTGCTGCATCGGCATCGCGTTCGACACCGAGTACGTCGTAGTGGCATCTTATCTGGCCAGTCATTCTACTGCTCACTTCTTCTATTTAGACACTGCGGTGTTAAGTATTGCTTGTGCCTACTATTGTGGCTTTTATTCTGGTAGTTGGTAGGAGTAGTTGGTTGGCGCTTGGACTTTGGACGGTGCTGGGCGGAGGTGTGGGCGGCGCCTATTGCCGCGGCTGAGGCGGATGTTGGCGACAATTAGCGACGAAAGCAGCAAAGTTGCATGCAACTTTGACCATGACGTGTTAGCTTGATAAGTAGCTTTCCAAGCTCTTGACAGAAATTCTGAGACTTATATAATTCATCTGCTCATAATGTGGGGCAGATAAGAGAGCAGATAGTCACTAATAATGACAGAAGCAGTGGCAGTTGTGAACACAAATATTACTACTGATAACACTGTTCAAGTTTCCACATCGATGGCAATGACATCTAAATCTGTAAAGGATGCTATAGATGATTCTGTGAAAGTTTCCACGACGATAACAGCGCCAACAGATTCGGCTACTACTGAAGAAGCAATTGCTGTTGGCGCTAACGATCTACATGCAGCTACCTCACATGACACTTCAGATGCTTCATCGCCTTCCGTCCGATCTTCTGACATGTGTCCATCGAATGCAGATGCCACTGGAGAATTCACTCGTGACAATTGCAATCATATGCTTGACCTCCCCATGAAGGATAATCATCTTCCAAGAGTCACTCCGTGCTCACTTCATCCATCCTACTGGTCCAAACAACGAATCCGTGTAACAACCATTGGCTGCTTAACCTCGGCAATCGTATGCATTATCAGGTTAGTTGTCAACCACGAATCGACAGCATATATCATACATTCCTTCATTGTGTTCTTCGATTTGATACTGATTCACATCTTTACGTATACACCATGGCTTTCTATTGCTGGAGAATCTACTGCCATTGTATTCGCAACTACGTATTACTTCACTCATGAGAGAATCTTTGAACTATTAGAAACGACGTTGATAGCAGTGTTTGTTAGCATGCATATGATTCAATCTAGAGATGAACATTGGGGTCGAGAAGAGGGACTGAGAGAGAGAGTGATTGGGCTCCAATTACACATTGAGCAATTCCTCGTGCAACATGATGTGAGTAGTCAGTTGCGAAGATGTAGCAGCGTGTCAATGACTGAAGAGCACGACGATGCTAAAAGTGATCCTGCGGTTGAAGAAGTCGACATAGAGGTTGGAGGGCAGGATGTACACAAGGTCCATCTTGATGTGTTGTCATCAATCAACTCTACAATAAACACTTCAGAAGTTGATGTACGAAGGCAAAACCGTCTACAACTAAAGCAAGAGGATGTAGAGCTAGGAAAGGAATCAAGGAGAGTTTGGTGCAAAATTGCATTTGATCACTTTCTCGATGGGTCTGCAGGAGTTTTGTACACTTCTTTCTTTGGGCTGATTCTAGATGAAATAGTAACTTTTGGAACGGACAAGTATCAAAAGTAGTCAAAACCTACCATAAAAACAGTGTTATGAGCACTATTATGAACAAAACATGCACATAGTTTTACCTGCCCGTCTATACATCAAACACAACATGCAACATTTAACTGTTCTGGACATGACGGATTATCGTCAACTTTCTCGATTCTTGTGTACTCTTCTTGCTTATCAGCTTGGACACTTTGATTGCGGTCATAGCTCTCACATCCTCATCGTCTACTGCCACAAGCTTATCCCCTACTCTCACTTGATTTGCGATGGGGCTCGAATCCTTCACTGCATGTACAACTGGAGCATCGTCGTTGGGAGTGTCAATCACAACACCAAGTTTACCAGCTGGAGCAAATATATCAATCACTTCCTCATGACCATTATCATAATGTTCATTGAACGTCGGATCATCCGAAAAGATTGTGCCTTCACCTGCTTGAGCAGCTGCACGTGAACCCATTGTCCCACCAGCTTCAGAAAGAGATGCATCTCCCATTGCTCCGTATGCTTTGGCATAGTCATAATCCATAGTTTCGACAGTTTCATCCCCCAAACCTGGAATCCCAGACGAATTTGTCCCCAACCCAGACTGCTCATAGGTGGGTTCGTCTTGCATATAGCCTTCAGCGTTGCTGGTGGCTCTTCTTTTTCGCAACACAATGAGGAATAACACCACCAACGCCAAGATTCCAATAACAATAATGATAATGATAGCCCATTGTGGGACACCTCCACCAGTGTCAGGATTAGGGATAATAGGAGCGGTAGTGGGTGGCACAGATATGGCTGAAACAGATGTTAGATCACTATAACCATCCAACTCTTTCAACGTTGCGACATATTCGTCTTGCTGTGGTTGTGTTGACAATGGTAACTCCAAAGCTTCATCCGGCGTAAGAGTAGAATCTGACGTAGTATAAGCCAGTGCTTGTTCATATGTCACTTCCACAGAGTTAGCCTGAAGACCTCTCGTATTCCTCCGTCCACCACAACTAGATTGTTGACTTGTGAATTTCACCTCCACAGTGGTATCATTCATTCGCTCGCTATCCACATACTGTTTTGCAAAGAAGTTTGTGGTGGAATTGGACCATTCCGCAGGACTTTCAACCACACAAATTCCGTTTAAAGTCACAGTCAAGCCAGTTGTTGTTTTGTCAACTGTGGTTGTTGGTGCTGATGTTTCACCTGAAGCAACTGGTGCTTTGGTCGGCTCTGAAGTTGTGACAGGCTCGGCAGAAGAGGGTGACAGTGAAGGATTTTCTGTTTCTTTTGGTGGTGTGCTTGGACTGGAAGTTGGAGTTGATGAAGGAGACACTGAAGGAGTTCCCGTTGGTTTAGGAGTAGTCGGCGAAGCACTTGGTTCCAATGTTGGAGTTGATGTTGGAAGTTTTGAAGGAGATTTTGTTGGTACAATGGTTGGTGACTGCGAACCCTCAACAGGTGAATTCTATGTTTTGTTAGGCACATTTTTATAAAGTTGAATGAAATGAAAGCAAGCTTGCAAAGCTCGAATGCAGCGTAAAAACTTACAGTGGGCGCCGAAGTAGGCGATCTCGTTGGTGCAGAAGTTGTTGGGGCGGAGGTCGTCGGCGCAGAAGTTGTTGGAGCAGATGTTGTTGGAGCTGTGGTAACTTTGACTGGAGCAGCTGTGGGACTTCCAGTGACTGGAGCAAGAGTCGGTGCACTGGTAACTGGTGCAACCGTGGGTGATCCTGTAACCGGCGCTAATGTGGGTTCACTGGCAATAGGCGCAGGTGTGGGCGTAGTTGTAGAGGCGATTGGAGCAGATGTGGAGACAACAGGCGCAGATGTGACAGGCGCAACGGTCGGCTCTTCTGTGACAAATGGCGCAGGAGTGGGCGAATCGGTGTTGATTGGTTCACTTGTGGGCGTAAATGTGGACGCAACTGGAGCAATTGTAGATGCAACTGGCGCTGTAGTGATTGGGGCATCCGTGGGCGGCTAAATAATAGTGGCATGAATAAAACGCAAATCACATTTGAAATGTAGAACATGTGAGCAAAGTGAGCACATTTGCATAATCAGAAAGCTAAGCCCAAAAGTACTCACAGCTACTGAAGCAACAGTCGGAACGGGCGAAGCCGTAACGGGCAGAGTCACCTGTGCCCTGATTAATACAGGTCTAGAAATAGATAATAGGCAAAAGGCCAACACTGCGTGGCCCATCCTCGATGAGGCCGATGATCTATTGATTTTTCCCATCGTTCAGGCGTTTAGTACGTCAAAGTAGTTTACTGTCGACAATAGCACATAAGCAGTGGCTATTGGTGTTGATTGGATTGAACTGCTGCGGTTTAATGGCATCGGTGCCTCATAATGGATGGTATCGTGCATAAGTGACATGTTTTAGAGTGAGATTTTTGGCCATTTTGTGAGAAAACGAGGGCTTCAGACTTCGAGCGTTCAGTCCCGCCAATATTTGAATAATATCCTAAAATGTAAATTTTCAAAACTGTTACTTCCACCCCTCGCTCTCCCGCATTTTCCGCGCCCCCTCTCGCATCTTCGATTATTTTTGCAATGACATCTCACATGTGCTCATGAGCATTGCTCTCGCTCACTCTGATGAACCATCCCCTACGCTAGCAATAAATACTTACACTGTACAATTCACTCGCCAACAATGACGACTGACAACGCCGCTAGTGCCACCGCCGACGATCTCGCCGCTCAACTCGAAGAACGCCTCATCCACCAAGAATACAAAATCTGGAAGAAAAACACTCCCTTCCTCTACGACTATGTCATGACACATGGTCTCGAGTGGCCATCTCTCACTTGCCAATGGCTCCCCACCACGCGAGAACTCAATGATGGGAATAAGGTTGGTGCTGTGGGCGGTGTTAGTTCGAATGTGGCCGAGCAGCATGAGATGTTGTTGGGGACGCATACTACTGGAGAGCAGAATTATTTGATGATTGGGACAGTCAATTTGCCTCATTCAGATGCCGTGATTGATAATCGAACTCAGAAGGATAATGATGATGATGATGAGAAAAAAGAAGATGGTAGTAATGGAGAGGGTGGTCCAAACAAGAAGCAAAAGACAGCGAATGACGGCGGTGATGGTGCAATTGATGCCACGTCCACTCTAGCATCTAACTACAACGAAGAAAAGGATGAATTGGGCGGCTACACCTCCATGGACAAGGTGGGCAAGATTGAAATCCGTATGAAAATCCCCCACGATGGGGAAGTCAACCGTGCAAGGTTCATGCCCCAGAACCATTTCGTCGTTGCCACCCGGGGACCTTCGCCAGAAGTATACATTTGGGATTTTAGCAAGCATTCGAGTTTCCCTGCGGAGGGTGCCACTCCTTCTCCTCAAGTGGTTTGTCGAGGGCATACTGGTGAAGGTTATGGAGTGGCTTGGTGTGGTGTTGGTGAAGAAGGGAAAGGTAAGTTGGTAACCTGTGCGGAGGACAAGACTGTGCGTATTTGGGATGTCAATCAAGCGCTGAAGGATGGAAAGAATGGGGCTGTAGTTCATCCTGAGGCGACTCTTGAATATCATACGGATGTAGTGGAAGACGTTGATTGGCACAATCTTGATCCGCATATGATTGGTTCTTGTGGGGATGATAAGATCATTTGCCTGTGGGATACCAGGGAAGATAAGCGTAAGAAGCCCATTGCCATTGTTGAGAATGCCCATGCAAAAGATGTCAATAGTTTGGAATTCCATCCCTCCAACGAGCACTTGTTTGCCAGTGGAGGGTCTGATAATGTTGTCAAGCTGTGGGATGTTCGGAATTTGAAGAGTGCACTTCAAACCTTAGAGGGGCATACTGACCAAGTATACACAGTGCATTGGTCACCACACGATGAATCTGTTTTAGCATCCTGTGCTGCCGATCGTCGTGTTGCGCTATGGGACCTTTCACGTATTGGAGATGAACAATCGCCCGAAGACGCGGAAGATGGACCTCCAGAGTTATTGTTCTTACACGGAGGTCACACGAGCAAGGTATCTGATTTTTCTTGGAATACCAACTATGGATGGTGCTTGAGTAGTGTCAGTGAGGACAATGTGTTACAAGTTTGGGCCCCAACAGAGGGTATTTATGCAGATGGAGAAGATGAGGAGGAAGAAGAAGATAAGGAAGATTTGGCAACCAAACAAAGGACTGAAATTTTAGGTGACGATGAATTGGAATGAGGGAGAGACAGTGTAGGCAAGCTTTCAGTTTCATGCATATCATACCCACATTAAACTAACTAGAATTTCAGAGAAGCGCTTGCTGTTTTGTTCATGGCTTGAGAAAGGAGGAAGGCAGGAGGAAGGCATCCTTGACGGAGGCAGGACAGACATCAAGATCCGAAATCCGAAATCCGAATGGATCTTCTATTTTTACTTTTTCATTTTTGCCCATTATCACCGCTAGCTGTCACCAACAATGGCACCCAAAACGCCCGCCGCTGTATCGGACGCTATCAAGAAGCTTAGTGCTTCTGAGCAAGGTTAGTGAATTGTGCTCTTTCCGTCGGTCATGGGGTATTTGGCCGTGTGGTGGCGGAGTCTCTCTACTGTTTTTACTGACATATGATTTTAAAGCATTGCCATTGCATGTCATCTGACAAGAATATTATCTTCGCTCTCATCAAATAATATCTGCACGCTTCAGTTGCTGTGCAAACGTACATTGCTCAGCTCAAATCCAACATTGAAGATCTCGAGACTGAAGTTTTGCAGCTCAAAGATGGGGATGAACACGCGCACTACCATGGACATGAGAAGTGCACATCTGACCACAGCCACTCAGCTCATGGTCATCATGACGACTCTTGCGAAGATGACGAGTGCGGCGGACACTCTCATGAACACGGGCATGGACATGGACACTCACACAAACATCAAGAGGAGGAAGAAGATATTCCTCCGTGGAAAAAGGGGGCCATGGATGCTGATCCCAACGCTGCTCCCTTTGGTGGGAGCTGGGGTGCAGAAGCTTCTGTAGATGCTACTGCGGACAAAAAGGATGAAGACTTTCCTCCCATGTATGAGGGCGATGGATCCAATGATGATTTTGACAAAGCTTCTGATGCAAAAATGGCAGGATCTGACCTCAAATCTGCGGGCAATTTCGAAGAAGCTCTTGAGAAATACACTGAGGCGGTGCTTGCTGCGGAGCCTAGCGCCCTGTTGCTTGCCAATCGCGCCCACTGTCTATTTAAATTGGAACGCTACACTGCTGCCATTCGTGACTGTGATGTTGCATTGAAGAAGAATCCTGACTCTGCCAAAGCACTTCGTATTCGTGGCGAGTGCTACCTCAAAACCGAAGAATTTCGCTCTGCTCGAAAGGATTTGTCCCAGGCTCAGACGATTGACTGGGATTCTGAGGCTGCCATGATGTTGAAAGAAGCGACGGAAAAGTGCAGTGAGTTAGATGCTGAAGTTGTCAAGAAGAAGCTTGAGGAAGAGGAAAAGTTGAAAAAGAGGGCAGCGGAGATCAAAAAAGCGCAAGAAGAAGCTAGGAAGGAGGCTGAGGAGGAAGCGAAGGCTCGGGCGTCAAGCTCGGGAATGGGAGGTATGCCCGGTATGGGTGGAATGGGAGGTATGCCTGGTATGGGAGGAGGAATGGAAGGAATGATGGCGGGGCTCATGAGTGATCCAGAGATCGCAGAAGGACTGCAAAATCCTAAAGTTCAGGCAGCATTCCAGGATCTGATGGGATCGGGTGGTCCCGCTGGATTGATGTCCAATCCTGGAAAAATCCAAGAGATGATGGCCGATCCTGAGGTTGGGCCCTTCCTTCAAAAGCTCATGGGTAAAATGATGGGTGGTGGAGGAATGGGAGGAGGTATGCCAGGCATGGGAGGAATGGGAGGAGGAAGTCCATTTGGCGGCAGTGGTGGAGGTGGAGACTTTGACATTCCTGACATTGAAAGTGACGACGATGAGATGCCAGACCTTGTCGACTAAGCTACATAAATACATTCATTAGATATCACATAAAAAATCTCTCAACAATAGCTCAAAAAGAAGACATCACGCCACCTACACGACTGTAGCAACGCTGATACGTATAGCAGTTGCAATGTAATTAATGATAAGTAAGTATGGCGCCCAGCAGAAGATGATGAGAGAGTTAAGTAAAATGGCGCGCCTCCGGTATGGTACTCACGCAAGAAAAAGAATCCGTAGGTATTTATCGTACAATACGATATCTATCGTCCTAAGAAGATGCTCTACCACTCTTTCTTATTTTCAACGTCTTCTCGATTTCTGGGCGGAGCGAAGTAGCTCATAATTTCAACAACAATATGAACGAACATGACGGACCAGGAAACTCTTGCAAGGATCTAGGAAAAGCGGCCTGGGACGAAGCAACACAGCATGCCAGGATCATCCTAACCATCCACTTTATCGCGGCTGTAAAACTCTTGATGAGCGGCATTCTGTTCTCCTTCGTTTGGAAGCGAAGCGTTTGTCAGACGTGCTTGATGGAAGATTTTCGAACCAGGTTGACAACTTCCCCGATAACAAGGAAGGGAAGAAGAAGCGAAAGAATGGAAGGGGAAATCTCAAGAAAAAGACGAGTCGTGCGTTGGAAGAGAGCAATAATCGGATTGCCGCTGCTGCCGCTGCTTTGGCTTCGGTGACCACCGCAACCACACGTATTGTTTATGTTTTGGGAATTGAACACACCTTCCAGTTCGATGAATTGATGGAAGAGATCTACAATGTGGTAGTACGGTATTGCGATGTCATGCACAATCGTAACATCGAAGGGTTCGATGGTATCACGAAGGAGCAAGGGATGGTCAGACTTCTTAGTCTATCAGATGATCAGTTCAACGATACTTTCAACGGACGTTTTGACATCAACACCGCCAGTTTCTTTGCAAGCAAACGTTATGTAAAGGAATATATGCTAAGAAACTCACGGAGGCCTCCACCGCCGCACCCCCAGTTGCTGCTGCCGCTCCGGCAACTACCTCGCTCGAAGAGCGTGAGCGTGAGCAAGAACATGGCCGTGGGCTATTCCAGCTAATGCTGACGTTTATGACTTCTACTGCTCAAAACCTAGGTGCTGCTGCTAGCAACCAAGATGCTGAGCGCGTAGAGCGTATTGCCGGACAAGAGCAACACAAAGCTTTGATTGAACGAAACTCGATCGAAATTGGTACTGTCCAGAGAGATAATATTGGAAGGGATAAAAGGATCGACATTCTCGAGCGCGAAGTTGACGCTCTTACTCAACTACTTAGAAGAAGAATGAAAAGGGGTCAGGCTCATCCCGTGAGTATCAGGAGATCAGCAAGGAAGAAGCCGGATAAAAAGTATGGAGCGAAATGATTGAAACTTCATTGGGTAGCCTTGATTGTGTGTAAATAATAAACGGACATAATGTGTTATAGTAGGATAAAATTATGGAGTAAAAGATCAAGAGTAAAACTCGACTTCGACATCTGCTATTAAGAACTAACAACTTTTGTCAAGCTTAAGTTAAATACTTAAGAAACTTGCTCTAATTGAACCACCGCAGTGTTGATTATCCACATCGAGTAAAATGGGTAACATGAAGCTTCCAATTGAACTATTGCAAGCGTTGAATACGATTAAGAAGTTAGATGTGGTGCTGGCCGTCAAACAAAATCAAGCCTCGAAGGTCTTCCATCGTGCTGGTGGCCCTCACAATCCCAAGTCACGCCTCATCAGGACAGCTATGTAGATGTAGCTCAGCCGATACAACTTGGCTTTGTTTGCGACGAAGATATTTCCTTCCCTACTATCCGCACC
>JALLBH010000433.1:0-23031 GCA_036940005.1 Skeletonema menzelii | reverse complement strand
GGCCACTGGAAGCTCTCAATCGCTATATTGCGGGCGTTACATACGATTAGGAAGTCATATAATTGTATAGCTAGAGTGTTAGTATTGAAGTTCTCTACAATTTACTACCCCTGGTGTTAGTGCTCAATGTTTATGAGCATCGCGCTTCACATAATGTATTCGAATAATTCGTTAACACTAACTTCAGATCGATCTAACGATCAGTTTACCCGCGTCATTGATGTAATTAATTTTACCTTTTTGTAGGTTTTGTTACATCAATTTTTTATGACGGCGTACGCAACTGACTGCCATCTGATAACAATTTATTTGCAATCACCGGAGAAGAATTTCGAAAGTTCTTCAATATTTGACTGTCAATTTTTCCACCGCTCGTATAGAATTCTTTGTAAGTAGCCTCAGCCAACATATCTCGTACTTCACCTGGCTTGAGTAATCGTGAAATGACGAGGAAAAAGTTTGTGTAACAAGATGGACAAGGCTTCATATTGTCCGACTCAAGGAGAGCTTGGAAACATGCTTTGGCAAGGTTAAATGCTTCTTTCTTGTCATTTTGGTCGCCATTTGCGTATGCACATGCTAGTAAGAGGAAAGGTTCGATTTGGTAAGCTTTTACTTCTGTTGGGATTCCGAAGGCATCACACATACTACTTACCATTCAAGATAGTTGAATATGTTACTAACGTTGGCGCCGATTCATGAAACCCCTTCTCTTTCTGTTCAATCATCCGCTGTAAGATCTCTTGACATCTTTTGGCCTTTTTCGATCCTGATAGGGCACTTTTTGCAATAGCATGTATACATGCATTATAGCAATGTGCATTTGGCCTCCCATGGGGCTTGTCTTCCTTCAAGTTATCCTCCATACGATCTAGCAATTCTAAGGACCTTTGCACAGCGTTGGCAGAGCCATTCCTTGCCCATGCAGTTATTACTGCTGAGTAACACCGATCGTTAGCAATGACATTGGAGTGACCGGCATCATACATTTGTTCCATGCTCATCAAAATGCGATCTGCTCTCTCTGCAGCACCCGCATCCTGGCTACGTGCACAACATGTCAACACCATACTGTACGCATACGGATTAGGTTGAACATCAGAGTGACCTTCATTGTGCATTTGCCGCATTTTTGCAAGAACATCCTCTGCCTGTGACGGAGCATTTGGTCCACCATTCTTGGTGATGCAGTCGATGAGGGAGTTGTATAAAACAGAATTTGGAGAGACATAGTCTAGCTTTTCGACATCACGAACAATCATTTGAGCTTGTTCAACCGAATCCTCTGCTTCGGATTTTGCTAGGGCGTTTACCTACATGTAATGGGTAAGTATGAGATAAGTGCACGGAGGCATGTTTTAGAGATTCACAATCACACATCAACTTACCACAGCTGCAAAACTGTGAATTGTCGGCCGGCATTCAGTGCGGACATCAGACATTGCAATCATTTCTTCCAGAAGACTTTTTGCCTTCTCAGAGTCGCCGCGCCTCGCGTACGCATCTATACATATGTTGTACGATGTTGCATTGAGAGAAAGACCATCAGCCTGCATACTCCGAAGTAGTTCTTCCGCTCTTGTTGCACCGTTGGCATTGCGGCTTTTGCCATAAACGTTCATCATTACGTGAAAAGTAATCTCACTAATTGACAGTAGCTTTCTGTCTTTCAGCACTTTCATCTCCTCGAACAAAGCTTCAGCAGAAGTGACCATTTCGGTACCTGTCTGTTTGGTCATTGTCATTGCATGCAAAACAGAGTTATAGCTACATTCATCCGGATTCGGTACTTCACGCAGTAATTTCAACGCTCTTTCTGATGCCGACGGAGTCATGCTCTTAGCCCACTATTGAGTGCGATGTCGATAGCAAAATAGCTCAGATTAGAGGATACAGTGAACATGAGAAACACGCAGTAAAAATATTTGAACTCACACAATCGAGTACGATATTAAATGACTGAGTGTCTTGATTGATGTCTAAGGAACTGTCTTCTCGTAAACTTTTCATTTTGTGTAGAAGTAATTCGGCTCTCTCAGCAGCCATACCTCCTTGATCTTGCCCGTCCACGCCAGATATACTCGCCCACCCAAGCAGTGAACAGTTGAACATGATTGCATCGGGCTTAACTTTCCTATTGCCCTCATTGTACAAAGCAATAGCTTGATCTAGAAGCTCTTCTGCCCGCTCTGTGCCCTCTTTCGACTTGCTTTGAGCGTGACATTTCATTACTGTAGACAGAGATATCATATCAGGATCTACTCCAGAATTCCTCCCTGTTTGATGAAGTACCTTCATTCGATTTAATAGCGACTCGGACCGTTCCGCGGCATTTCGTAGAAAGCTATTCGCCCATGCATTCAATACAGAATTGTAAATGGTCAAACCTGGAATTACCACCGACTCTGGTATGAGACTTTGTTCGTCAGATTCAGATTGGTCAATGAAGGCATTGTAGTCATCTTCAAGCGAGTCCAAAATACTTTCGGCCTCATGAGCCATGCCAGCTTGTGCCAACGCATGAAGTACAGTTCCATAGGTGACTTCGTCAGGCCGTATACTTTCATCTTTTGTTTGTCGATAGCGTTCTTTCATGCCTGTTAACATTTCTTGGGCTGTTTTTGCGCACCCTTTGCCTTGATTACGAGCAAGGCTGAACAACACACCATTGTATGAAATTGTATTTGGTTTGGCCCAACAGCGTCGACTATCACTGTCTGCGGGACTATCAACAGCTGCCTCAGTTTCATCATACTTCTCCATTCCACTTAAAAATTGCTGTGTCTTTTTCACTGCAACATCCAGGTCACTCCTCGCCCAAGCACCAATAATATGATTATACCAGTCTACAGATGGGCGAATACGATCATCATTCGTAGAAGTGTATCTATTTTCCGCTTCAGCTAAAATGACCTCCATATGATCCAGGCAGCCTTGTAATGTGTATTTGTTGTCATACCCGACCATGATAGAATCTTCATCATCGTGTTCCAAACTCTTTAACAACTCAAGGAGGTTGCTGCTATTCGAACTTTTGCTTCCAGGAACACTGTCTTTGCTTTGAGAATACTCATTCAGCAATATTGCTCGCTTCGACCAAACATTCATTTCTGTCACGATACTCAACGTATCAGGTGAGAGCTGATCAGGATAGGTAGAATGTAAATGCTTCATTTTCTTCATTACTCGTGTTGCATCCGCCAATGCTCTGACATAAGAAGCATTTGCAATAAAGTGTTTCGAGAGAGTAGCATCATTTGTAAAGCCATAAGTATCGCCATGCACGAGTTCATTACTGCCCCCAAATCCTCCAAACTCACATGGTAATAAGTATGTTTGAACAATGTTGGCACATGTCAAGTTTGGACTAGTAACCAAGTGCTGGTCTGAACTTTTGATGTAAGAACCGTCTTTTGATAGATCAAAGATTCCGTGTGGAATCAAATTGTTCTCTATCGACCAATCGAGAAGTCGTTCCGCTTGACGGGCTCCGTGATCTCCACCACCTTGTTGTATATGTTGCTCTGAATTTATCTGTTTTTCTTCATTATGAGCGGCCAAACTATCAGCATCAATCGCATCGTTGTCAGGGTTGTCATGCTTGTCCCATTGTCGCAGAGCCTGCAAGGAAAGTTGCGACCCCTTCGCCGCCCTGCCAAAGCCAGGGTGAAAGTGCATATACCATCGCCTTGACCAGTAATTCAACGCCACCCGAGCCTCATTCACAATTGAATCAGAGACTGGAACATTAGTCATTTGCAGTAGACGGGATGTCGATTCATTCATTCGGTCGAGTTCTAATTGCGCAGCGCGTCGTTGTGCATCTGATATAGGCTGAACTATATTCCCCTTGATATTCAATTTTGAAGTTTGCTGTTGCTGTCCTGACGATGATGATAGAGGTCGTTGTTGGTGGCACAGTAGAGGCGAGATATTGATTGATCTATTGGCTCCAGGCATCATACCCATCACCGAGTTGCGTCGATGAAGGGATGAAACTTTGATGGAAGAAGCTTGTCCTAGCAGCTTTCTTCTGTGGCCCCATGATGAAAGAAGTGATCGGCACACTTGGCTGTATCTGCTCATATTGAATAATTACCGTGAAGTAGTACTATTTTGCAAGACACAGTAGCGGTGCATCGACATCAGCTGGCTGATCTGAGTGCATAAAAATCTAAAATGGATGGATTGGTCTGATAACGATGCCTGTCTCAAGATCGGAGGGAAGTTTGGAGATCGGAGGGAAGTTTGAAGATCTATCTGCCCCTCAAAATCCGACCACCTCAGAGAGCACCCACCAAAGACGATGGCCAGCAAGCAGGCCGAGAACACGTCGTCTCGCCTCACAGCTGCTGTTCCAAACTTCCGCATCCTCCGACACATCAGTATGAGCTCATTTTTTTTGTGATTGTGCATTACCACCAACCTTCTCTCCACTCTCAACAATGAAGACCGCCATCGTCGCCGGAGCCATTTTGGCCGCTTCCGCTTCTGCTTTCCAGCAACCCGCCACCACCACCCAACACATATCAAGAGGCTCATCAACAGCCCTCTTCGAGTACATACCCAGTGGCTTCACGAAGGAGTCATGGGCTAAATTCAAGGCCAAGGAGAAGGCGAAGAAGGACGAATTGGCAAAGAAGAACTTAGGACGTCTTGGGCCAAAAGGCTTCCAAAGTCGATCCTTCCAATCCTTCCAAGAGGCACTTGAAAGAGGCGAGGCAACTCACATGATGCCTGTCATGTTTGCCGAAGAGAGAGTGAAGAAGGGTGAGCTCAAGATTGAAGATATCCCCTACATGCAACGAGGTGGTAACTGGGACAATAGCGATATCAAAGGTGCGAAGAAGGTGCGTTGGCTAAATTCCGACAAGGAATACGCGGAAGGTGGGTACAAGAAGGAGCAGTCTGTCAGTATTTTTGGATACGGAGGGGGTCTTGATTGGACCGGTACGAAAGAAAGGGAGGGACCTGCTGCAGGCATGTCGTCTATCAAGCCTGGCAAGTTTAGTAAGAATTACAAGGCACCTAATGTGGCTGATATCAAGGCCGGCAAAACGGAGCAGCCCAAGAAGAAGTTGTTTGGTCTTTTCTGAAGAGCATTCACGTTGACTGATCGGTCGACTTAATGATTTATTTATTAATATAATAGGAGAGGTAATGTACACAAATAATGGATATCTACTGTTCACAGCGACATAAGTAATGTCATTGCGTAGCATCGGAAGGCTGAATCACGAAGTTACCACTGGAGTCAACCATCCCACATATGTTGTACAGGTCATTCCATCTTGAAATCTCAATCAGTGCATCTACAATGGATATCTCAAACATATCTGCAAGGTCTATCACTGATACTGAACCATCATATTCTACTCTTTGTATAAACTCACGTATTGTCATAGTTTTCGACTGTGCTGCCTCACAACGCGTTATTAACTCGTCTGTGGAATAATCATTATCTTGTATGCACCTTAGAATAGATTCCCGAAATAGAATGTCAGATAGAGGATCATTTTTGTCAAGTCTCTTTGGAAATACATCTTCTATGGAATAGTTGCTCTCGCTGGCAACATGGTCATCTTCAGAAGTCATCTTTTTCTTCTTTTTACTTATTGATGCTTGATTCTGATCACGCCATTTTTGTGCCTCCATTGAATATATTCTACGTTCACTGCGTTCCATTTGTTTTGCAATGCGTTGGCGTTCCTTCCTATCCGCTATCGCTGCAACATTGTCATTCACATCGGCTTGTAATCCCCCTGCCGGCATGTTGTTCTCATCACCTTCACCTCTCGCAACCACTGCTGGTGCCATATCACGCCTAGCTTGTTTCATCTTATACTTTGCCCTTGCCCTTCTTTGAGCTCGGTTGAGTGTGGCGACATCGGCTTGGTCGAGTACATCGCCATAGTTATCTCGATCGGTATGCTCGTCTTCATCGTCTTGTTTAGGTTGATTACGTAAAATGAGGAAGAGCACAATACCAAGAGTTGCAAATCCGACACTGCACAGTATTAAAATAGTTTCGTTTGAGAGGGCCACGCCCGTTATCGTGTAATCTGGATTCGACATGGTTTTTTTTGAGTACCATAGTCAAGAGAGTGAGAGAGAGGAGGTTAGTTGAGGGAGATGAGATATAAGTAAATTAAATGGATCGAAATCAATACTTTTGCTCTTTTTTACATACAACATACTATGTGATGAAAACCATTTGTATCTACATACATACCAATCATTGGATTTACACTGCACTAAATGATCTTCAGCGACACAATTCACAATCACAATTCTCAATGCAGATGATTATGTCGAGCGAATAGCTGGCTACAGCTAATGAATACTGGTGCAGAAGCGAAGGACCAACAGCATGTCACCAGAAGACGGAGAATATGACGATCAGGCGGCACAGCCGCCAATCGCCTCGGATGAGAGCAGCAAGTCGTCTGGATTTCTACAAAACTTGCAGTCAGTTTCAGCAACAATTAGCCTCCTTCTCTCACCCGTTGCTATTATACTTGTTAGCTTGTGGGTAAGCAACGAATCGATGGGAGGTGGAGGCGTATCATGGTCAGAGGGCGATGCGAAGCGTGTCTTTAATTGGCATCCTGTACTCATGATCGTTGCATACAGTAGTAAGTACATTCATTTTCTGTTTGCAATCAAGAAAAGTAAATGCTGAACAACTCGCTCACCAATTCACCCAACACAAATCTACATCACATAAACACACAGTAATGAATTTTGCTGCTTTGATATTCAGAGTATCGGGCACATCCACATCAGCGAGAGGAATTTCCGAAGCTGGGGCAAAAAAACGTGGCATCATGAAAGCAATTCACGGTTACGTATGGGTCGCTTGCTTTCTCATAGGGATGGTTGCAATGTTGGCAGTAGTCAAATCACACAATGATGCTGTTAGCGGATACATCGCAAATTTATACTCCTTGCATTCCTGGGTGGGAGTTCTTGTTATAAGTTTATACATACTTCAGCTAACCGTTGGAATTTTGGCGTTTGGAGGGTTGACGGGTGGTACGAGCCGTTTTGCAGTGCCGTCATTGATGGAAATACACAAGTATACAGGAGCACTTCTTCATCTCCTTATCACGGCCACGATTATGCTAGGAATTCAAGAAAAGGAGGGGTTTGTACAATGTTGGTATGAAGTGACAGAGAAGGACCTAATTCCTTTCATGAATTATGCAAAAATTCCGTCAGCTTGCAAGATATCACATGGGTTAGGCCTCGTTGTGTTGCTAATGGGAGTTTTTACTAGCTTTGCTTTGGCTCGTTTCCCTGTGTTGTAAAAACTCATTAATGATCAAATAGCTCTATCGTAGAACACATCACATTCGTAATGTATGTAGGAGACCATAGAGGTAGGAGTGGAAAACAATCTAAAACATTATGTGTGATGGCAAAACTGTGATCTAAGACGACTCAAAGCCTTCCGTGCGGGAAGGACTAAGTCTTAATGAATTATATAGCGCAAATCTCTACTGATTCACTTTCGATACCTAACTCGTTCAACATATCATGAAAAACAACCCAGCTGCAGCACCAACTGCAACGTATGGGTACACCTGCGGTCTGGATGATGAATTCTTCCATTCCATCTGTTTGGCCAGACCTTCTACTCTCTCACGTTTATATGCCAACTCTTCTGTCTCATAATTCTTGCCAGATTGGAACCATCCCGCTTCTGAAGTTAATGCATCAATAATTGTTGTCGGCGAGGATGTAGCAGGAACAGCTCGAGTTTCAAGGCCAGCAACTGGTGCCATAGTGACTGGGACCAAAGAATCGACGGGGCTCGCAACAGGAGGAGTGACATTTACCTCTGCCTCTGTGTGTCCTTCTGAAGGAGGAGTGATATGTTCGCAATCTTCTGCCTTGCCACAAGGTTTTGGAGTGCTCCACGTTGAATCCCACCAGCCTGTTTCACCAGTCTTAGCACTCTTGCCGCTCTTACCACTCTTACCGGACTTAGCAGCCTTTCCAGACTTGGGGGCAGGCCACCCTTGGGCCCACCACGTACTGGTAGTACCGGTCCATGCGTCGTCCTTGTCGCCCTTTCCTGCAGGTATGGTAGTAGAATGCGTAGTAGTAGTGTGAGCGGTGGTCGTAACGGGCATCGTAGCTGCAGTAGAGGTCGTTTGCATGGAACCCCACCCTTGTTCACTTGAGGAGGCCCACCAATGCCCGCTTGAGGAAGCCTTGGTAGACTTAGCCTTTGCCGACTTGCCAGATTTTCCTGAGCCTGCCCACCATTCAGCTTCTGTAGCATGTGTCGTCACAATAACTGGTTCATGCTTCTCAACTTTTCCCGCACCTGGTTGCCACCAGATCGGAGCTTCTTCCTCTAGTGTCTTCGAACTCTTCGAACTTCCTGTCTCCCACTGCGGCCAGCCATAGGGCTCTGACCAGCCAGAAGTTTTTCCGCTGTGGCCTTGCCACCAGTCACTGGCTACTCCTCCATTGCTGTGCTCCTTTCCAGCTTTCGCTTCCGGCATAACCTCACCTCCATGCCACCACAATTCGCCTCCATCATTGTACATAGGAGGCGGCGGGGGCTGCTGATAGTGTACAGGTTGATACTGGCTCTGCATTGGATCGGGAATATCATACCAAGATTCATCGAGATATTGCAGCCTCCTCTCGTTCCCGATATTGTCGGCACTGTCTCTAATGTCTGCTTCACAGCTCACCAATGAAGCCAAGCCTACAACGGCAACTGCCTTCAGAGCATCCTTTCTCGTCTTCGTCATGGTAATGAAATCTATGTTTGTTGTTTGACAAGTGTGAACCGCTTTGGAAGTTAAGTTGTTGTTGAGAAAGGTGCACGAAGCAATAGACATTCGATAGCCACTCTCACACAAAGGCAACAAATTTCAGATGAAGATGATACTAATTCCTACCATTAGAGTGCCAATTTTGGTGAGGTATCTTTTCTCGCTGAGTGTTCGCTGGTAGGTGCAGACCTTCCACATAAAATAATACACTCCAAACTCCAACACGCACGAAACTAAGTGTATGTATATACTTCGTCACCATGGCTTCCTTCCCCCTAGCACTCCTTGTCCTACTTGTGACGTTTCCTATTGGTGTTGACGCCTTCAGTAATCGGTGCAATAATGGCATCCGACGCACTGTCCTGCACGACGCCGCCGGAATCCAAGCAGAAACTTTTCAACTCGGACAACAGATATGCACCTACAAAACAATCACAATCACTCCTTCGGGCATGAATGAGGGAGAACTTCCGAGACAGGCTGTCAGCGTAGAAGATTTGACTCCACATCTAAAGTCATACATCGAATCTAGTGGGATGAAAAATGGGGTTTTGACAGTTATATCACGCCACACGACAACTGCTCTAACAATAAACGAGCTTGAATCACGATTGGCACGAGACGTACAAAACTTCTTTCTTAAAATTTGTCCACCTGACGAGCGTTCTGAAAGCAAGAAGAAACAAACCGGAGTTCGCTACCTACACAACGATATAGACCTACGCCCAGATGGCGAGGATGAGCAACAACGATGCCGCGACAATGGATGGGACATTGACGATGACGCTGAGTTACAGAAATGGCGAGACCAGGAGCCTATAAATGCTCATTCTCATTTGATTTCAATGATGTTAGGAAGTTCAGAAAGTATTCCTGTAGTGGATGGAGAAATGGTAATAGGTCAATGGCAGAGTGTTTTGCTTGTTGATTTGGATGGGCCTAGAACAAGGACTGTTGGTATTCAGTTGATGGGTTACTCGTAATTGATTTCGACCTTGGTGCTGCATCGTTAATGTGCGAATTTCGTAAACTGTTTGGTAACTAAGCTAATCATGTTTGATCTATTTTATGAAGTGATTGAATAGGGGTAGTGATCATGAGCAATCAGTCGTTGAGCTAGGGAAAGCTGAGCCTGGGTTTTTGCAAGTTGTTGCTGCAAAATCATTTCCTTATAATGCCTTCGTCTTTCCATTGCTTGACTAGATAATCCAATATTATGGTATGGACTCGGAGCCGAACTGCATGACTTTTGCGACGAATAAAAGTCGTTCTGAACAGGTGCAGTGCAGACAGATCCTTTTGGTTGAAGGGGAGAGTAGAGTTGATACCGCACTTCCTCTGGCCTAGGTGGTTGACTCAAAACGCCACTCGACAACTGTACCGTTCTCACATCATATCTTTCAGGCTGCATTGCGGAGCAGTCCGCTTCAGGAGGATCACGTGTTTTTGGTAGCTGTTTTTGATCCCTCAGAGTTGCCAATGGAGGATCACTTTGAAGCTTCAAAACCTCGTCTCTACCTCTAGAGCCAATGGTGGTATTTTTAGGCAAAAGTTGATTATTAAGCAAGCACTTGACGACAAGCTTCTTGAGTACTAAGTCATTTTGTTGATCAACCGTAAGTTGTGTCTTCTTGGCAGGAAGTGGCGTCTTCTTGGCAGGAATCGGTACCTTCTTAGCAGGAATTGGGGCCTGCTTAATGGAAACAACCACTGTCAGAGTGCTATTTTTGTCCAGAATGGCATTTGAATTATCCAAAACATCGGACAACTTGATAATATCATTCCAACCAGAGTTTCTGTTGCTGCTATCAAAGGGGCGATTGTTGGACGATTTCCTAGTTTCCAAAGTGTCTCCATACTTGTTGATGATCTTCACTTCAAATGTAGCAGTAGTGTTCCCTCGTGACCGATGGTTTAGATACAGTGCCACGTATCGAGTTTCAGAAGTAGAAGTATTCCCGCCTGGGTAAAGACGTAGAGCCCACTTTTGTCCATTGCATATAAACTCGGGTGACTCAAGGCGGTGACCCTCAGTGATAGAATGCTTTGCAAAATTTGGAAAATGGATTAAGAACGACTTCCACTCCTTATGAAACATGGTGGGCGGCAGGCCGCACATTTCTGGCGAGGTGATGGAAACGACCTCATTCAATGACCCATTACTGACCTCATCATCATCTCGGCAGTCACTACGGCCAGGGTTGGTCCATGCATCTAGATTAGAAACGAGGGAACCAGGTTGATCAAAATGATCAGGCGGATCGACACTTTGCGTAGAGCAAGTATCAATACTCTCAGTTGGATAGGAGCTATCTGCTAGGTCAGTTTCAACACCCTCGTTGCTCAGAGTGCAATCGACAACCGGCGGCTTCATCCAGCTTGGTTCACGAGGAAGGCTATCATCCAACGTAGCAGAAGCGAGTTTTGCAGCAGACTCCGACTCACCGGATGAAACTGATGACGGCTTCATAGAAACGGCGACTGTCAGTGTGCCATTGCTATCAAGGATGTCTTTTGTGACGTCGAAGACATCGGACAACTTAATAATATCACCCCAACCAGAGTTACTGCTTTTCATATCAAATAGGCGATTGTTGGACGATGTCCTTGTTTCCAAAGTATCTCCATACTTGTTTATAATCTTCACTTCAAATGTAGCAGTGGTGTTCCCACGCGATCGATGGTTGAGATACAATGATACATATCCAGAGTTTGCCATGTCTTCAGCGAAGCAGCAGGCCTCAGAAAAGAGAAGAGCAACATCGTTCGGGTAATCAGATCCATCTCCACCAGGGTAGAGGCTCACTGACCATTTTTGATCATTGCATGTAAACTCGGGTGACTCAAGGCTACGACCCTTTGTGGTCGGAAGCTCTGCAAATTTGTGGAAATGGATTAAGAACGTCTTCCACTTGTTGTGAAACATGGTTGGCGGCAGGCCCCACATCTCTGGCGATGTAACTTCCACCCCAGACTTTGACATATTGGTGTGGTGCTTTTGCTGACGATAAATTCGAGCGGATCAGGTATATAAGTTGTTGGGGCGGAGCTGCAGTATACTTATTATTTGAAACAGAGATGATAAGAGTACAAAGATATGTAATGTGGCGTTGAACGCCTGCTTAGCGGTGCCAAATTTCTAAGAGTGGTATCCTACCTTGTAATTCTTTCGACCGAAGTACTCACATCAAACTTCCTTTTCAATCAGCAAAAACCGTCACGGCAGTCTTCGGTGTGGCACCACAACTTATCCACAAGCTTATGATAAAAACAAACAAGGAACGCACAAGTCGCAAGATGACAGAGAGCAACTATTTGCAGGACGAATATAACTGGCAGAGTGATGATGACTTCGAACGAAAGTTACTTATGCACTGTGAGGCTCACGCACATGAAGATGACTCTATAGTAGATACTGATAGTGACGATGAGGATGACGTCAGCAACAGCAGCTCGGCAGTTGATACAACATTAGATGAAAACGACGACGGGGACGCCGATGTCAGCAATAACAGTTTTACTATGATCCAAATTGGATCGGGTGATCCCCCATCAGATGAAGAGGACAATGAGATCACATCAGATGCAGATGCTATAAACATCGTATCTACGATTCACGAAGAAGAAACCGGAATTGAAGTCATTATGCAAAGGCTCTGCGAATCATGTGGGATGGACGTGGCAGATGCTATCGACTTTGACCGTCAGTGTCCCTTTTGCAAGGCAGCACAAAATTTCGACTTACACTTCGAAGACGATTCATCTAGTCTTTGTCTCGACGGAAGCCACCGCATTGAAGATGACGACACCCACTACAGAAACCAACCCGATTCTGTCTCTTTGACTGCCTTGAGGAGCAAGAGAAGAGTAAGAGAAAAACAAAATGACCAGCTTTTGAAAGGAATTATTGCAACTTTCTTGCAAGAAAACAAGAATGCGCAAGGCCGGCAGCTAACCACTAGAGTACCACCTTCCAAACAAGAACCATTTACAAAACCAAAGACATCGACTGTGCACGATGATGTATCTTCAAGTCTCCGAGAATTGAATGTTAAAAAAGAAACAATCGAGAAATTCATGCTTTACCATTACTCCGATGATTTTCATCGCCCCCGTGAGATCGACAAGTTCGAAACCTCTCATAGTGTATCCAATCGGGCAGCGAAATCAAATTCAATAGGCAGAAAAGTACACACGGAAGATTTTACGCAAGTGGTTGCCCACGTAGATACACTTGACATCCGCTGCGAGCTTACTCGGCTGGAACACTATTATTCGAGGCAATAGAAAAGGAGACGATGGCACCCAGAAGTATAAATTCACAGTTCAAATAAGATCCTTGTTCAAAGCCGAGCACTGCTCAGTAGTATTATTACCTGATATATAACGGACAGTCGCAATTTAGGTATTGAAGTTTCATTACTACTTCATGTACAGGTTTCATCCAGTCTGCTTCTTGACAACAACAGTAGTCCAGTCGTCAACTGATATTATACCATCAGTTTCTAGATTCTGTTTCGCCCTATCACGAAGCGACGACAACAACACAAACTTCCTGGCAAAGAGGCAGCCTTCTCTCCTAGCTTTGGAAACAACATCTTTCCAATCTTCTGAGGTGAACGATGCAGGGTTCTTCGCGCTTAGACTCCAATCACAATATGTGATCCGACGCCTACGAATGTGTCCCGCACAAGACTCTCCCACGGAAAAGTCATCGACTTGTGCTTCTCCTTCTTGTCTACTAATAATCCCTAATATGGATAAAAGCGTTGGAAAATAGATTTCATCCGAAGCACGGCACTTGCGAAACGCTGGCCAAAGTTGCCGACCATTCAAATACCGACTTGGAAGTGTTGTAACCGCCTCAGCGTCATTTCGAGTCAAAACTAACCACTGATCTGCCTTCCAGATAAAATGTTGAGGAATATTATCAGCCCGGATGGCATCCCATTGCAATTGCCTTGAATAACCATTGTTGGGCACTGAACGTGCATTTACCCAACTCTTATCGTAGAGGGAAGCAGAAGAGCCACTTGCATTTTTCGGTCCAAACAACGCCATCTCCACTTCTTCCAAAGTAGTAACAGGAAGACATGATTCGCTGACAAATATGAATCTATCCACTGGAGGAATGTCTTGTTCACAATGTTGTCCTTTTGATTTAGATTCTTCTGCGGTATTATTATTGTTCAGTAGTTCATCACCAGCAGGAGTAGAAAGATATTTTGCAGAATTTGTGCCATCACCTGCGCTGCCAATTCGAAGTGCTTCTTCCATCAAGTCAATCATCGCCCTTGTGATCTCTACGGAGCCCCACTCGGGCCGATGGGAATGAAATCTGGGCAAGATAATATCATCGTTAGTGTCCTGCTTGTGCCTGCTGTTGTCACTAGAACTTCGTGATTGTTGCAGCAAATGACGTTGTCGCAGCCACTCACTCTTGATACGATCAGGATATTTTGCATGACACAAGACGCTCACCAATGGAGATTCGTTGCTCGGAGAAGTCAAGTTGTCCTCCTCGGATGATTTTGCAGCAGGTTCGTCATTATCAGTGGACGGAGAAGATTTGAGCCACTCTTTCCATACGTGCTCATGCGGTAAGTCATCAATCGTGAGAAAAAGTAACGCAATATGTCTTCGCTTGTTCCCCTTTGAAGTTTTGGCATCGTCCATTGCGGAATTAGTAGTTTGTGATGCTTCGTATCTACTTTTGACATTATTGACCAACTCTGCTAATGTTGAACTATTCTGCTCTCCATTGTTGTTTCTCCCACTACGGTCATCATTGCGCCATCTGCCACCTCCATACCCCCTGCCTCCACCTCTTCCACGATAATTGCCATACCGATCGTTGTCATGGTAACGATCTCCTTTATCATTGTTGTAAAATCTTCCCCGATCATCGTAATTTCTTCGATTATCTCTCATGTTCATGTCACCGTCATATCTGCCACGTTTACGATTAGATGAGCGATCATCATAGTATCGATCATCTCTTCTTCCTCCTCCTCCGTCACGACTGCGATCGTTTCTTTGATGGCTAAAATGCCCACTGTTGTTATTGTCGTGGTTTTTCTCATCATCCCGCCCCGCTCGGGATGCTGCTCTTTGGAGATTTGCTAGCTGCTCTGAAAATTGACGATCCATTTTTTATTGTATGCGATGAGCCTTCTCTATCTACGTTATTTCCGGTGCTGTGGAGCTGTTAGCATGTATTTCAAGACAGACACATGGAGTTCACAACACCTAAAAGTACACTTATTTTCCTCTTCTTTCACTCTTCTAGTGCACTAATAACATTGGTTGCGTTGACCACAGTGCTCACACTAAAAGTAATCGCCAACAGTAGTGATGAATCCGTCTTTAACTCCAACACCTCTCTAACTCCAACATGGAGTGCTTTTGTTAATTGTGACGCCGCTCACAAAACCGCTGGACGGAGGCTGGAAGCTGGAAGCTGGAGGAGACTGAGCCTCTAGATAAATCTCATACTTACTCGTAAGTTAAGTACAGGTAGCAGGTACCTATGTAACGGGTTCAGGAAGCTGGCGGACGAGTTTCCAGTCTTCCCGAGCCGCAGAATGTGTGGACGTGTGGACGGACAAAGACAACACAACATACCGATACCGCCACTGAGCACATCCAGAAGATCTCTTCCAACGAACCATAATATCATTAGAACAAAGTTGATACGAAGAAGAATAACAACATCATCCAACATGTCGTTGAACTACCATGAACTCACCATGAACGAGCCTCGCGACTCACCCGCCAGACGGAAACAACATCTTGTCATATGCACCGTAATGGGAGTGATGTTTTTCACATCCGGTATTTCGGCGGGGTTATTCCATCCAATGTCGATTGACAAGGGAGAATTTCCAGGAGGTGAATTCACACATAAATTCTTAACGCGAGACTATGCAGCATCGTCGGGTACTCAAAGGGCAATCGAGGCAGATTTGGATATTGAAAATACCGACGAGAATGGATGGCAGGCTCCATCGGATTCAGCAGATCTGTTGTTCTCAGTATTTTTGGATAACGATGGATCTATCCCGGGTGGTATGACACGATTTGCTGCTGGAATCATCACCGACGATAAAGAGAAGAAGAGGAAGTTATTGGATGCTAATTCAAAGGCTGAAGAATTCACCGAGAAGGACTATCCTAAGAATGTCAAGTATGAAGTGGTCCATTTACCGAAAGTTAATGCTGCAGTTGCGTTGCATCCTACTACTGGCGGCATATGGTCTGCACTGCTACAGCAGTACAAGGTGAGTTACTGTTGACAAAACTCTCTATTGATTTTTCTTTCATTGCCAGTAGCTCAAGCGTATAATATACTTGTAATTGAACGTTCAAAGATCTTTCCTGCGCTGAAAAAGTACTACGAGAAGCAAGGAGAATCCGGTTCATTTGTTATGATTTCAACTTGCAGTGAGAAGCAAGGAATGTGCATGTATTATGTGCCGCTCTCAGAAAAGGAAGTTTTCTATATGGGAAACCAGTTGACTGAGGAGTATGGTGCACAATTTGGGGATGTGTCCTCTGTGGAAAAGTTTCTTGGATTCAACTTTGATGATTTCTCTCTTCCATCAGTTGGGATCGGTGGAACCAAGTTTGCCAATGTGTTCAAGGGACTCAAAAAGCTGTTGGGTATCAGTGGCAAAACTTCTGGAAAGGAGGAGCTCTGAGCAGGACATAAGCAGATATCAGGGGAGTGACAGTATTCATACAATGATGCGTGGAGGTCACCTCATCGATTCCAAGGAGCAGTTTTCATTTCATACAATTTTGAATCTAGTTCTTGGCTTACTGCTGCAACGCCAGCAATCTTTCAGAGGCAAGATATAGATTAAGCTACAGATCTTGATAGATCATTATTTTTATCTTATTACCACTACTGTACTGTCATGTGTTGTAGCCGCTGAGTAGAATTTGCTTTAATTCTCTTTGCAAGCTTTATAATATGGATCGACTTGACTTCAGAACTTCTCAGCAAAGTGACTTATTATTGTTGCCATTGAAAGCAAAATATCCTTAAAATTTAATTGAGTTCTCATCACCCTTGATAGCCAACCAAGCCGTCAAAGCAAGGGTAGATACACCAGCAAATCCCAAAAATGCAATTCCAACTAAATCACCATCCTGAATACTAGCAATGACACCCTTGCCGGTGATTGCTTCCTGCAACAGCACGACAACAAAAGCCATCTGTGCCACTCTTCCATTCCAAATTTCTGCATTCTTCTTCATACCCCATGGTCCACGTCCATCGTTGAAGTTCCATTGACGTTCAGCGAGGGCTGTTGTGGAGGTTGTGGGAATGGTATTATATTGTTGTGTCGGCTGCTGACTAATGCTTGATCTGACTGAGTGTGACGTAGGTGGGGCGAACGCCTGGACGGCACCAATTAATAGGACTGCGATAATTTGCTTCAACATTGTGTTATGATAGAATAATAATAATTATGAGATGACTACTATTTTGGGAAAGTTGCTTTGTGTTTAGTTTGTGATTGAGAAAGATGTGAGGGTGGTAGCTTGGAAGCCTGCTTTGACATGGTGGTTTGCTTCTTCGTGAGTTGGGGATGGAGGATGCATACGTCATTAGTAAAAGTGCCGGAAAGGGTGCGTCGGGCATTTTGCCCCCAGAAAAATTCCGTTACCTACCACTACACCGCTAAGTACATGCTACGTTACTTACATGCTACCAACTCTTCTTAGAATACGGTTAGCATTATTCCAATTAATAGGTGATAGCATTATGCCATATCATTATTATTAGTAGATAGACTGAGTAGATCTATACCATGGCCAATACATCGTCTTTCGCCAGAGCTAAGGGAGGAAAAGGCAAGCGACCATACAATCGCAAGCTGGAAAACGGACCAAAGCGTCCTCTGTCAGCATATAATTTCTTTTTCCGTGCTGAGAGGCTAAAATTATGCGAAGGCATCACTATCAACACGCAAACAACAAAGAAAGGCAAACGAGCACACCGGAAATCTCATGGTGCTGTCAATTTTTCGGATATGGGCAAACGCATAGCGGCGGCATGGAAAGCTTTAGACGAGGCAGGAAGAGCGCCGTTTGTAGCCGAGGCAGCTGAAGATTTGAAACGTTACCAACAAGCTAAGGAAGAAGCTCTGGAGCAGGCGGCAGCGGCAGCGGCAGTTGCAAAATCTCCTCGCAGAAACAACATTGTGAATGATGATGGAGCGCCAAAAAGAAAAAAAACTCACAGGGAGTCGGCACTTGTACTTACAAATGTAGCGCAAAAGACAACGAAGATGTCACACCAAGAAACTAAAGCATCTCCACCAATACATCCAGAAAGTAATGATGGGTCTCTCCCTCCGTCTACGACGACAGCTGCAACCACTTTCACACAAGATTATGCATACCAGTGCGAAGTCTGCCTCACAGCTATCTTTCCAAGCTACCATGACTGTCTGCAACATGAGCAAGAGTGCGCAAAGAATAAAGAAAGAGAGCGACAAAATGAGACAGAAGAGCTAGTGCAGAAAGAAACTGTTCGAAAAAGGCACTGAAACTACAACATATCACGTTAGGCTCATCTGTGCAATTATTTCATCATAACAGAATATATATTTTATGCTTCAATGTTACAAAGAATAAGTACTATACTTCCTTAGTTCCTAGATGAAAAGCGAAACACCCGCTTTTTTATCTCCTTCAAACGGTTTCTTCTGCTTTATTTTCCGCCTCTTTGTTTCTTGTCCTGCAGCATCTTTATTACCCCCACCTCCTAGCTTTTCTTGCCTCCTTCGTTGTCTCTCTTCGATATGATCCAGCTTCTTACCTGCCTCTACTTGTGCAATATAAGATGCATTCTCCCTTCGTACCTCCATCATTTCGACTCTCAGCTTTTGTTCTCTAACTCTCCTTTCATAGGCAACCTTTTCCGTCAGATGAGACCACTTGAACCCCTTCAAGAACTTTATATTCCAAAAATCATCATAGTGTACAGATCCCTTGTGATTAGTGATACGACTCATGTTAAGCGCTTCCCCAGCCTCCTTTGCCCTCTTCTTTGACTCAAACTCTACCCACCCCTCCGTATATCTCTTTCCACCAGACCCTCCTGCTTTTCTGCGCTTTTTTCGGACAGTCTTGTCTTCTTCTACCAAATACACTCGCGTTACCGTTCCAAAATCAGATAGAAGCGTTTTCACTTTGGACGGTGTCATTCTGGGAGGTACACGTGAAAGGTAGACGATGCCTCGTTTTTGGAGTTTGGCGTTGAAGTCTTCAGTAGTAGATACTTTGAGTTTGCGTACTTTCTTCTTCTTTTCTATTGGTTTGTCGTTGGTGTCATCATGGATATCTGTTGGATCTTCTTCTTCTTCGTTAGCACTTTTGGCATCATCGGCGTCGTTCGCTGCCGATGCATCATCATCTACCGATGCATAGCCCTCGATACTACTCTCTTCTTCGTCGCGTCTACGTTTCATGTCGCCCAAGTTTAGTTATATTTGATTGATACTGCAATCTACAATAGTGCAATAATCTTGTTTGTTCTCAATGAATGAATGGTAGGTGATTGTGGAGGTGACTGCTAGAGAGGTGACTGGCTGGTGACTGGCTGTGTGGAAATGGCGGGAGAGATCACCAATTTCTCCTTTCTCCTATCGTGCTTCAAAAATCTTAACCATCATGGCTTCCAACACCCTCCCTCCACCGGCCCCCAACCACACGCGGCACACCCTCCCACCCGAGTCCGAACTCCGCATCGAAGTCCCATTCGGAATCACCTGCACAGTAACCCTTCGAGGGGGCGGCGGCACCAGCAGCGGAGGCTCGGCAGAAATATTCGGTGCCGAAATTCCACCCGAGCGTCCCATTCGTCTCACTGCGACCAAGGTGGCGATATTCACCTGGCATGGCTGCACATTGGACGTGTCAGACGAGGATAAATTGGACATTGCGTATGTGAGCGAGGAGACTGATGCCAATGTGTCGTATGTGAATACGCATGCCCAACTGGAGGCCATGAGAGATGAGGCGCTGGCGTCCTTGTTGCCCTCTACTAATCCTCAACAGGGGATGCTATCGGATCATAACAAAGACGGCGACAATGACAATTCGGATGTGGAAGGACCACGCGTGCTACTTGTCGGACCGGCGGATTGTGGCAAGTCCAGTTTGGCGCGTGTCCTCTCTTCCTACGCGGTGAAATTGGGCAGAACTCCACTGTTGGTAGATTTAGACGCATCGCAAAATATGTTGAGTGTGCCAGGAACCATGGCGGTTTGCCCAATATCTGCTGATGGGATATCTGCCGAGAGTAATGGAACGGCATCGCTAATGATGAGTGGGGGTGGGGGCAGTAACAATGCAGTGATGCCATTCGTTCTTTTTTATGGATCACAGGATCTAAATGATCATCCCGATTTGTATAAGGCACAACTCGACAAAATGGGCAAGGTTATTGACGGCCGGCTTTCGGGAGATGTTGATGCGCGGGCATCAGGTATTATTGTCAACGCTTCTGGTTTGATTGAGGACGTGGGGTATACCTATCTACTGCATGCAATTGACTCGTTTCGAATCAACGTTGTGATAGTATTGGGTCATGATCGACTGTATAGCATGCTAGGGACGCATTTTAAGAAACAAGCACAACAGCAACAACAACAAAATGAAGACACAACAACAGTCGAAGTTGTGAAAGTGACGAAACAACCCAAGCTGATCAAATTACCAAGAAGCGGAGGCGTTGTTTCGAGAGACGCAAGCTGGTTACGTGCCCTGCGATCGCAATGTATCAAACGTTATTTTTATGGAGATACAATCCCTCCAAAACCAACGGATCCAACAACTGCATCAACATCTGCAGCTGCTTCTACCCAATATAGATTTACCCCATCTCTCGTAGAAGTCCCATTTGCTGATGTTCAACTGCATCAGCTATCGAATATATCTCTGTCGGCATCGATGCTTCCAGTATCTGCGAAACAATCTACTGATCCCATCCAACTTACCACTCTTTCATCAAGTGATATCACACCAAAGCTTCAGCACGCTGTCTTGGCTGTATGCCATCCAAGTGCCGTAGAAAAGTATGAGCAGAGTGGCAGAGCTAGAGATTTGTACTTATCCGGCGTTGCTGGATTCGTCGCTGTGGAGAAAGTGGACGTGAGCAAAGAAGTGTTGAGTCTATTATCTCCGTGTGCAGGAAGTTTACCCAGTCAGCACTTGCTTATTACGTGGGTAGAGTAAACTTAAGCGTTATTCATAGCTACTACATTTACATTACATACGATACTCGTGGCCAATATATTATAATCGAACCTAACGTCTGGATGCTTGGTCGGATATATCAGACATTTCTCTCGCATGTGTACGATTCACCTCATTAGCCACGTCTTCAAACGTGTCTTCCATCTCCTTCATGCTGCGAATATGATCTTTGATCGCACTTTCCTTTTCGTCCAAAATTTGACGCAGCTCAGCATTCTCTTGTGAGAGCTCTTTGCATTTTGATTCGGTTGTGGCAACAGAATGAACTATTTCATCTTCTGCTGCGGTGGCAAATTTATCGCGTGCGTCGTTCCAAATTACTTTGGCAACTTCGTCCATCTTTCTCTCCATAGCGTCGAGCTCTAATTGATGCCGCTCCTCTGTTTTTGCTAATTTCTGTTTCATGTTCTCTTCGGCTTGTTTCATATCACAATCTTTTCTGTAGATGACTGCCTCATATTGCGCTGCAAGCTTTTCATGCTGCCTATCCAACTCGCTCTCAACTAGTACCTTCACTTCCTCCTTGAGTGAGTCTTCTCTCTCCTGCCAGTGCTTCTCCATATCAACATACGCCGCTGAGTAGATTTCGGACTGTCTATGCTCCAGATACTGCTCCATTTCTTTCATTGCGTGTTGAATTCTCCCCTCCGCTTCTATCTCGATTTGCTGTGTGACTCTCGTGATGGTATCCTCGCAGTCCTTTCGAATCTTGTCTACCTTTTGCTCCATTCGCTGTGCTTCTTCTCTGGCTTCATGTTCACGCTGTAGAGCCGCCTCATTCGCAAGTGATCTGATTCTATTGAGCTCGGTCTCCTTGTCATTGATGAGCTGCTGTAAGTGTGCGGGATTCATTGTGTAGAAGATGCTAGGGTGACAAACCAGCCCGTGAGGCGTAGGGGGAATTTGGGGTTGGAAGAATTTAAAATGGCAGGATCTCACATCCTTCTCAATCGACACCGGAAACAATGACTGACGATAAAACTATCATTGAGCCCACCTTTCGCACTGAGCCGGAAGAGGCAGGCAAACTTTACCCCTCCAAGGCGAAGGCAATCGCAGATGAAATTCTAAGCGAGAAGCTGGAAAACAAATCCGCGGATGCAATCGAGTTTGAATTTGAAGAAGTGAGCAAGGCGATAGCCGATGAAGTGAAGGAAAAGATCAAGGCGTCGTTGCATATTCCAAGGTATAAGGTGCTTGTCCAAGCCACGATTGGAACGATGAAAGACCAAGGCGTCAAGATTACGAGTCGGTGAGTAATTGCAGAATGTGCCCTAACTCAGTCCGATTTGCTCTTTGTTTCTACTTGCCTAATCCATTCCACTCACCCTCTCACGCGCAGGTGCCTATGGGATACGAGCACAGACAACTACGCAACTGCTTCCTTTCAGAATGAGTTCATTTTTGCATCTGTGCTGGTATTCTTTCTTTATACCGACTAGGTAGGTCGAGCGTTCGTATCATCGGATACCTTGGCTTGAGAGATGCAATACTGATGAAATTTTTCGAATGAGTAAACCATTAATCAATCAAAGGCTGACTTCTATTTGGCTACAAAAGGCAAAGGGGTTCTCGGATAAAGACTTCATTCATAACCTGTAATTCTCTTTTGGTGATCAGTATATATATATATATCTAAATATTGCTTGTAATTGTAGCTGCGATGCTGCAGCCTTGTATAAGCACCCTGATGATGGCCTATTTAAGATAGAGAAAAAACCAAATTTCGCCACCTTAATGAGTGTGTCAAATGAAGCCGCGATGCTACAGCCTTGTAGGTGACCTGATGAGGGAGACTTATGGCATCTAGCTAGCTTCGTTTTTCGCCACCTTCATGTGTGTAGCGACGTCAATACGTGCCTGAGCCGTTGCTAGGAGTCCATAATAGTTGATAACGATAGTATAGAGGGAAATATACTCGGCCCAAACAACCTGCACTTGTAGACGCGATGCTACAGCCTTG
>JALLBH010000432.1:0-21011 GCA_036940005.1 Skeletonema menzelii | reverse complement strand
CGCTGATTTTGGCGATTTTTAATAAAAGAGATGGCTGTCCAAGCATTTCTACTGTCGGAATTAGTACAAAAGATTATTAAAAATGCCACAGGTATGAGCCAGCAGCCGTTTTTAGTGTTAGTGAGTCACCATGATTTTGTGCTGCCTTGCTTTCACACTTCTTATGGTACTTCTTACACTAAAGATGAATCGAACACAATACCCGTCTCCAACCATGAAGCTCCTTACACCTCTTCTCTTCATCTTCGCAGCTGCAGACAGCGCGGTTGGTTTCAAGTCTATCTCATCTTCCAACTCGCAAAGAAGATGTTCTTCTTTGCTACGCAGTGGAAACGATGACGGAGTAGTTTCCATCGATGTATCTGATCTAGGACTAACAATTGCAGATCTAGAAAAGAAGATCCCTACACAAAACTTTTCTCTTGAAAGTAGTGGGTATCAATCTACTTCCCGCCTTCCGGATGTGGATGACGAAGGATGTTATTGGGTTGAAAATCCAGAGGATATCGATGTGACACTGCGTATTCCTGGATTGAGAGGACAACCTGCCGAAGCGTTAAATGTTTTGTTCAGTACAACCACAACTAGTATCACGGCATTTGGTAGAATCGTATGGTCTACTATCCAGATGGGAATTAGCGACACAAGTGATTGTACCTTCCTTACTTTAGATGGAGAAGATGAAGTCCCGATCGTACAGCTGAATGTCCGTAAGAGAGACTTGGATGAACGATGGGGTGGCTTCATTTTGCAGGTTGGAGAGGACAGTATTCTGTGATTTCATTAATACACACGAAAAAATTAACAATCCACTTCATTGCATGAAAAGTGCTTCAGTACTATTATGCTGTCTTAAATGAATGTTCTTTGTAAACCATGTTCACTATTACCAAAATGACTTGCCTTTCTTATCAAGAAGAGGTGAATCCTCGCACGGAATCTTGCTCGGTTTGTCTTTGTAATGGCATTTTACCACAGCTTCTGCCAAACAGCACTGTGTAAACAATGTTACACTGCTGTCTCCTCCAACGATTTCATTATAATGCTTGCCAACACAACTGTCTTGAACGAACCATTGTCCCATCTGCTGAAAGAATTTGAGTTTGTTAGCTTTGTTCTCAGTCCAACTCATGTGGAATATGTACTGGGAAGACTCGCCCTTCATCATTTTCTTCATTTCATCATTTTTTCGATGATAAAGCCAACCTCCCGGAAAGAGATCCGTCTCCTTTGCAAAAACCTTCACCTTCAGTCCAAACAACGAATTGTATTCTGATAAAAGTACAGTCAGCACCTGTTGGTGTGAGTACCAAGCATTCAACAAGTCGCCGCTGTACAGCAAATGTCTGAATAAATGTTTTGTTTTTGGATTGCTCCGTACAAAGTAAAATCCGGAGTTCGCAGAGTAGGGTGCATAGCGTTCCTGTCGGCTGCCATCGTCTTGAAAATATACATCAAACTGCGGCAGAGACTTGTTCATGAAATAGTCTAATGGATTTCGATACCACACGATATCAACGTCCATGAATAGCAGGTCATATCCCAACTCATTTACCAACTGGACACATAAGATCTTTGCAAACATTATTTTTGTAAACGTCGTATCACCATAAATTCCTGCTTCTTCTTTCGGGATTGATGCCATAATCTTTTCCTCGTAGAATATCGTCAAGCCCAGACCTTCAGCCAATTCCTTCGTTTCCACGTCTGTTGGGAAAAGTAACACGTTTGACAAATCGAACCCTTTCGCCCGAGACGAACATACAAAATTCATCAACAGTTCCGACTGACCATGATTGCAAGTCATTACCACTACCTCTTTCTTATTCATTTTCCTTAATACAGACGTCAACCTTGTCTTTATCCCTTCAACCTCATTCAGATAAGTTTTCAACAGCCCCTGGTGTTCAGCAGCCTGATGGAGAGCAGGAGCCACAAACTCTTCTCTCCCCGCACCCGTATGACCTCTCGATGACAATTTCAAAGGTTGATCTTTCTTCAACCCTCCACCATCATCCGCACGTCTCATCCATCGTTGTATGTGATAACTCTGGTACTGTCCACCTATCAACGCAAAACATTGGCGCATCCCACCCGGAATATCCGTCAGCACCACATTCAATGAATCACAATTTTCTGTAGCGGTAGTAGCATTTGTAAAAGGCAATGATGTGTACCCATTCAAATTAGCTGCCGCTGCCAATGACTTATCATTTGGTAATGCCTTTGCTGTATTGTACAGTATGAGTGCCTCTTTACCTGCAGAGTTGGGGTTGGGTGGTACGCCAAAGTCAAATGTGGACATGATGTCATTTTTTGAGACGCGGACTAAACCGTTTGCAAAGTGATTGAGTGGTCTGGGGAATAGTTTGTGTTCGTTGCTGCCGTGGTTTTGGTTTGCAGCTGACTGATTACACGTGTGTTTGTTGCATAATTCTTGTATCTTGTTCGGTGATGTTAGCAATTTTATCTTTTCGTCTACCAATTCGTTCACCCTTCGTTGTAATTCTTTGTCATCTATCTGATTGGTGTTGTTGTTTTCTTTAAATTTGTTTCCACCAGATGCAGCGATGCCCGCGAACGCACCGATGTAGAAACTGGAGCAAGAGGCGCATATTACGATTAATATCCATGTCGTGGTCTTAAAGAGGCCTCCTCCTCCAGATGAATTCTTGCGGGGGAGAGATGAAGGCATTGTATTGTTGTGTAGTACAGGATGTGTAGTTACTTAGCTCAATATCGTCATAAATCCAACATCCACTCCTCACCAGGTGGTATTCTCGAGTTTCCTATCTACTAACAGAAAAACGGGAAGATACTCAAACTTCAGACAACAGACAAGGGATGATGATGCATGCTGCTGCTGTTGTAGATATCATCTATTATTCTGTTGTGTGATCGACGTGCTTCAATCTATGGGCTCTCCAGCTATTACTGAGAAAGCTGCTGCAATCAATAGAGAGTCCTTAATAATACGCATTAATAGACTTTTTGCCTTTCACAAAGAGGGCTCTTCTTTTCTACTTTGCAACACCCATCATGAAGAACAGTAGCATGCTTGGAGGCGTCATCCATAACATTGTCATGAGCCTCGTCACCCCGCTCTTCCATCTGACATGTCTCCTACTTCTCCCAACAACATGCTCCGCCATGGGAGCAGAAATCATACGTGCTCATTGTATCAACGCGTTCGAGTTGGCCTTTCCGCGGCAACAGTGGACAAGCGAAAATGACTTACGTGCATTCGTTGACAACGTTTCTACAGAACATAAAGCAGACACATACTTTGCTTGTCCTCTTGGTGGTGGTGTAGGATCGGAACTGTCCAATTTCGATAGTGGTGATTTACTAGATTGGTTTTTGACTGCCTTTAATCCAAATGTTTTGAGATATACGGAAATTATTATGAGTGAGGTGTCTGTTGTAAACAATGTTTGTTCGATGGACAAGCTATTCTTTGCTTCAATTGGCAACTGCCACGTACACGCAATGTCAAGGTTGATGATTGAAGTGGATGAGGATGGAAAGTTAGTTCGATGGCTAGATCATTTTGATCAGGAGGATCTCAATCAAAAGATGGGAGTTTGCAATCTACAATTGGATGTAACTGATGAGCTTTAATAGTAACAAGTAAGGAAAGAGAAATTGCTGTCGAAAAATGTAAAGAAACTTGTTTCATTGTCAAATCTACCCAATCAATCCACCGAATGTCCTTTTCTCTTGGCTACTGGTCAAAGCAACACACCCACGGCAATCACACCGAAGAGTGCCACCTGCTCTGGTGCCAGCTGCCCAAGGTATTGTCTGATGTAGCTCCAATTTCCAATCATCATTGGCAGTCTCACGAACCCATCTCTGTGATGCTAATAGCGTGGCACCATCGATACCTGCATTGGGAGGAAATTCGACACAAGTGCTATACGCAAGCGTAGGTGATGATACAAAGATATCTTGATCGGCAATAACCATGTTGGCTGGTCTTGCATCTGGTTTCAGGCATTCGACCCATCCGTCAATCCGTCCGCCTGCTTCAATTACTTCATTTACCTCTTTCATTTTCCCATCAGTAAAAATTCTTTCCATTTCCTCTTTGTCGCTCGAGCTTGTCAGCACATTATAAAACTTCTTTTGGCACTCCAAGATCTCGTTCGCTACGGGCATGTCGACAGGAACAACTGCGGCATCAGTTTCATCAATCAATTCCATTGGCTGTAACTGCTGTCCCATGAGTTCCAGTATCTTTGGTGCCTCGCCCATTCCAGAAGCGATTGATCGACCTTTAAAATTGAGAGCAAACCATGCCAATTCATTGTCGTTTGACACCTCTTCATTGCTATCTAATAATTCACGGAAGTAATCAAGAAATTGTCCGACATTAGTTGCATCCGCCAAAAACAACGATCCAGCCATTTGATTATCATCCAATCCCCAATCTTCCATTGTTGAACCATCTGTGGGCACCAACACCAACAGAGTTTGACTTTGAACAAACCTCCTCCTGAGACTACACAACATATCTCTCATCTTTGTGAACTGTTCTTTGTTCCCGCGAAAGGCTATGATTCTTCTCTTACTCTTCAACTGCTTCAACGTCGCTGTTGGTCTGGTCGAAGTGATTGCCTTATATACAGGTAGCTTGACTTCTAAATCCCCGGCTTTCAACTCTTTCTCCATCCGATTCAACTGATTAGATCTTCTTGACCTCTCCCTGTTGAATAGTGCACCACATCCGACCCCCGCTGCAGCTGCACCAACAGAGGATAGCGTTGTTGGGAGCTCTCCAGTGACCGATTCACACCAAAGCGGATAGCCCAAGAGAGTTACAGTCATCAGTAAAAAGAGGTTGATACGCAGTGGCTCGCTTTGGTTGAGAGAGTTGTAGCGTACCAGTGCGTCGGATCGTATCTGGCGGAGTGAGAATAGGTCGAATGTTGGTTTTGTAATATCAAATTGATTAGCATATAGCCTAGTTGTTTTTGGTGGTGGTGTTGTAGATGATATTCTTGCTGCAACATTATTCCTCGAAGATGAAGTTGATAAAGGTTGTGGTGATGTGAACGCATTACTACTTGCAATAAGTAGCAGAGATAGAAGAATCAATGTTTTCTGCAGCTGCAGAGGCTGTCCGACTCTTGAGCTTGTCATATTCATCATGATAAGTTGCGATGATTGTCTTCCGTGCTTCGTTGTTCTTTGCCTGCAAAAGTAAGTGGCTACTATTGACGCAGATAATACAGACGTAGCTGCTCACAATATTAGAAGTTGTGGTACATGTAGTAGGTACTTCCGTGGTTGACGCAGATATTACCTCTAGCTAGAGAGAGATACAACACGTAGCTCCTACCTTCACTGCATTATCATCAGCAACGCAACTCAATGAAGCAGGTGAAGAGACGAATGAGTGATTGAGTGAATGAGGTGGTCGGTGCCTGTCACACCATCCTCAAAATCAGACGCCAATCTTGATGTGCATGTAGTTGGTCTTGCCCGAGCCCGAGCGAGAGGGCTAGCTACATATAGCTACCCACAATAGAGAATTGAAAGTGTTGAAATGAGTTTAGTACGGTGTATTGGTTGGTAAATGTTCTTCTCTTAAAACTAATGGCCACCTGGTGGTTAGATTTATCCTGTGTTGGTTGATAAAATTCATTGACTTCAAAGTACTGATCAACGAACAAATGCAATGCATTACTACTCGACCGGACAGAGCTGGCCTGTTTATGAATCATACATTTTCAATCCAGTGTCCTTGTCCTCCCGAGGAAAAGGATTTTTGTCAGCTAGAGGGCGTAGAGAGGATAGACAAACATAAGTTGCTTAAGGTAAATATACAAACAAGTTCATCCCAAAAGAATAGTGTACTCACGTGTGATAAATCCAGTAACTTTTGATGAAGCTTCGTCTAACATCTTCTCTTCTTCTGCAGACAAGGTCCAATCAAGCGTAGCTAAGTTTTGCTTTGCCTGCTTCAAAGTTCGTGCACCAGGTATGGGAATTGTACCCTTGGCAATACACCAATTTAATGCCACCTGAGATGGTACTGCGTCATGTTTGGCTGCAATATCCTTCATGATCACTTGCAAGTTGTCGAATGCATCATCTTCAAACAGTTGTTTTCCAATTTTGCTTCGTGGCCCATTGGGTAGATTGTCTTTGTTATACTTTCCAACGAGGAAGCCTAGTGCTAGTGGAGAGTAGGATAACACTTTTACATCGAGCTCTTTGCATGCATCCAATAGGCCGTTATCGATTGGCCATCTGTAAAGTAGCGACATTTGGATTTGATTGGAAGTTAATTTGATGCCCCTTTCGGCAAGCTTTGCATGACAGGCACGCATTGCATCAACTCCATAGTTGCTAACTCCAACTGCCTTGACCAATCCTTGTTCATAAGCATCGCCTAGACCATCCCAATATGCCTCATTTGCGTATGCGTTTGGAAAGTGTATCTGGTACAGATCAATTGGCTTTCCTCCTAGTCTTTTTACAGATGCCTCACAAGCCTTGACAACATCCTCACGTTTCGTCCTCCAAGGAAGTGCACCAAACTTACTTGCAACAATCACCTTCTCTTCATCCTCCTTTGTGGTGCATGACTCCTTGCGATACTTCCCAATCAGACTCTCGCTTCTTCCCAGTCCGTACAGCTCAGCCGTGTCGAAGAAGGCGAGATTCTTGCTAAGAGCATAATCAAACACTTCCTTAAGATCATTATCATTCTTTGGATTATACCCCCAAAAGAGACTGTCGCCCCATGCCCACGCCCCAAGACCGATTGGCGGAAGCTTCAGTGCTGCTGCACTATTTGTGGCAGGAACAGATTCGGCGGCATTGGCAACAGCCGATGGTAAGACAGATGTGGCCGCACCGGTGGCCGTAGTTGTTGCAGCTGCAATGGTCGATGCAACCGCCGTCTGTAGAAAATCACGACGGGAATTGGTTGTGGGTGTAGGTGCCGAGAGTGCCTCGCATTGATGATAAGAGGTGGCCACGAGTAGAAGGAATGATAGGGGCTTCATTTTTGCCATCGTCAAGTTGCTCTGAGTTGTTGTGAGTTGTATTGTACGTGGCTGGCGTTGTATTAAATTCCTCTGTACCTACCTACCTGTAGCCTGCATCTATCTGAGAGGTGAGAGGTGTGGACTCCCATTTTCCAAAGATACCTACCTCCCTCTCTTGTGTCCGCGTCTTTCATACAAATACTTCCAACAAATAATAACCTATTGCAACCTCACAAGCAATACTTGCTCATTCACAAAAGGAAGCAAAGGTATGTGAAACCAAAGCGGTGACTACTGTTCAATTGAGAGAGGACTTGCACCGAGTGGGTGGGCTCTCGGGCTGCAGCCTAAGCCTGTTGGCATCCCAATCCCAAACCTTCCCAAGGCATCCTTTGATGTGTCACGTTCGTACCTCCTTTGTGTGGTATCGCGTTGATGTGGTTAATAACATCGGCGAAGGAGACTCATGATGCTCTTATTCTATGTGGATGCACTGGGCTTGGAGATGGTAAATTGTTGAACTTGGCAGCCAGAGAGAGCAGGCGTACCTTACGTGCCTGATATATAGCCACAAGACATGTGCGGTATCTTTTGCAATAATATTACTTGTGAATACTTTTGCCCCTAGTCTAACACATTTACTTCATCTTTATATCACAGATAAGCGGTAATTTTATTGCCAAAGGAGGATAATAATGGCGGAGGCACGAGATGAGTTGTTATTCAAGCAACCTGAAAGTTCATATCTCGGGGATTGTCCCATCTGCGTGTTACCTATGCCCATCTGCAAATCGAAATGTTCTATGCAACATTGCTGTAGCAAGTTAATTTGTAATGGCTGCTATTATGCCAATAAGATACGTGACATATGCCCATTCTGTCGATTCTCGAATACGAGGTCTACTAATGAAGACCTAAAGAAACGTAAGATGGAAAGAATCTTGGCGAATGATCCAGTTGCGATATTAAATCAAGGAAAAGAACACGAAATGAAAGGAGACTTTATCAAGGCAGTTAAGAATTATAAGAAGGCTATTGAATTTTGGGAGACTTGGGGGGACCTGGATTGGGAAGTGTGGATGCGCATTTTCAACTATCAATCATGTATCGGGAAGGTCGCGGGGTTGAGAAAGATGAGGGGAAGGAAATTTTCCATGTGGAAGAGTCTGCTATCGGTGGTCATCCTATTGGAAGGTTCAACCTTGGACGTCACGAGTATATCAATGGCGATCCTAAGAGAGCAGTCAAACATTGGATCATCGCTGTCGCACAGGGAGACAAGTATTCACTCAAAGTGTTGATGGAAAAGTTCAAGAAGAAGAAGGGATTAGTAGATAAAAAGGATCTTGCTGCTGCTCTCCGAGCACACCAGACCGCTTTAGATGCGACCAAAAGTCCACAAAGGGAGGTAGCTGACAACATTTGTCTCAGCCTGGGAAAGAAGTGTCACTGCTGTTAACATACAGGATACCGCCACCCTTGTGAGTTGATTCGTTCGCAGCGGAGTTTTAGACCGAACATAAAAGAAAGGGGCAGAGGAGGAGGCAAAGATGGACGTGGAGCAAACCATTAGTCCTCTTGCCTCGGTAATGGTATAACTACATAGTTTCTTTGATCCACCAGTTTGTCAGTAAAGATATCAAAGCGCGCGACACTTGATTAAGATTAGCAATTATCACACCTGGCCCAAGGTGATTATTCTTCATCAGTGTCATATTCACTCTCATCCCCGTCACTGTCCTCTTCCCCCGCATCACTCTCTCCTTCCAAATCCTCCTCTTCATCAGCATCGTCTTGTTCCACCTCTTCAACTCCATTTTCACTACTACTACCACTCTCCACCTCCTCCTCCTCCTGCCCAGCTTGCAAAGCATCCATCATCGAACTCCCCGCAGCTTTAAACGGCCTCTCCAAATTCCTCCCAAGCACATAAACCTGAAACAACGGACTATAAATCAAATTCATCACCCCCGTAGCAGTCTGCATCAACAAAGGCTGCACCTGCTTCATCTTAAAATGCAAAAAGTATAAAAATATCATTGGCATTAACAATCCCGAATTCATCTTTTTCGCCTGTGACAAATCATATTCATAAATGGTAGTAGTACTCGAAAGCATTTGATCTGCCAAGGCCTTGACCATAAAGTTCCCCCCACCACCACCAGCAGCAGCTCCAGCACCTTGTACCAACGATGCCAACGGATTCGACAATGTAATCTCCGTCCGATCATTAATCGCCTTGGCACGCAATCTTACATATAGTAAAAACACCTGCATGATCACAATGTACGCCACGAATGCAAATCTTGCAATTCGTACCGTCTTGGTGTCCAATATGTCAATTCGTTGAGAGAGGAACATAACTCCAAGTGAAATAACAAGTTGTTGCATTGCTGGTGGGGCTAGTACATCATCGTATTGTTGGATTTGTTTTGTTTCTTCATCAGAGGTGGATGATTTGGAACGGAGGGATGATTTGAGTGAAGAGGATGTTAATGATGAGACAATATTATCTTCGGTTTCTTCTTCTTCTTCTTCACTTTCATCATCGTAGTCAGAGTCATACTCATCGTCATATTCAGATTCATACTCGTCTTCATCTGAGGATGCTTCGTCATCTGTAGCATCATACTCCTCCTTTGAATCGCCATCACTTGCCCCTCCCCTTATTTTGGTAATAATTTGACCAGTGGCCAATGACCATTCGACATCAATCATGGACCGCGTTGTTTGATGTTGTAGTGACGACGATGTTTGTGGTTGTGTGGACAATCTCCGTACAAAGCATGGAAGTTTGGATCGACTACTACGACAATGAGTGCCAGTTGTTTTATTATCATTTAGCAAAGCAGTAGCATCCAAAGTAGGATCCGACTGTGTCATTAAAGACTGGCGTTGTATGAATTTACCCCATGTCTTGTGCAATGACGGCGAGGTGCCAACGACACCATTATTATTTTGATGTGTTAGTATCTCTGCGGTTGTGGCTGATGGCAGCGCTATTAATAATAGCGTAGTTGCTGATATCATCCATAGGAGGGCGGTGGAGGCTGTTATTGATCTGTACATGATTGTTATTGTTAGTTATGATGTTATCTAACCGGTCGTACTGTGTATCTTGGATGGATCTTTGTCATCGTGGAATGCAACTTGTTAGCTTGCGGTTAGTTGCGGTTGCTTGCATGATAACTTTTGGCGGGAAGAAGGGACAGACAGACTGCGACCATCCAAACCTAAAACACTGCTTCTTTTGTTCTTGCTTAGAACATGATGAGAGCAAGCATCTACTACGCCGTACTATCTAGCTTATTCCAACGTCGTCTCTCTATATAAGTGCCCACTGATAATATAATAATTGGCCGTCGTCATCTGCAGCGCAGAGCAAGCCCTCATCAATCAACACAACATCAAAAATGTCCTCCTCCGACGAAATGTCCATCGATGACGCAGCAGCCGATGATGGCAACAACAAACAACAACAACGAACCAAAATCCGTGTCTCCTTCCACCTCTCCCCCTCCGTCCGTCACAATCGTCATCAACTCGAATTACCATCCGAACCCATGGCTGTCCCATCTAACATTCGTAAGCGTGGACTTAGTGCTATTGTCAATCACTTGTTGGATCGTGGTGACAAAGATGATGACGACAGCGCCAGTGACAGCGATGACGATGATGATGATGAAAAGCTACCAGCCATACCATTCGACTTCCTCCTCAATGATAAACTACTCCGTCTACCCCTTGATTCAGCCGCACGTAACATGGGTCTTAGTACCGAACATGCACTTGAATTACAATACTTCCCTGCACGGCTACCACCGAAAAAGGAGGGGGAGAGTGAACAACTTCCCGATTGGATCATGGTGATGGATTATAATAATGATCATCAGATGTTGTTTAGTGGTGGTGCAGATGGAGTCATTCGTACATTTGAACAGCATGCAAAGGAGAAGGGAGGAGAATTGAAGAGTGCATCTTCGATATCGGCACATACTGGTCCAATCAAGTGTATGTCATCTCTAACAGATGTTTCGAACGAGAACTTGACGTTTATTGCAACTGGATCTATGGATCAGACATTGATAACGCATGCCTATAATTCCAAAAAGGATGAGTTGAAGTTACATGCAGTGTATTCTGGTGGACATACCAACTCGATTAGTAGTGTGGCACTTGCTGGTTGTCATGGAGCTGCTGATGGCAAACAAATCATGGCAAGTGGTGATTGGGATGGAGGTTTGGCAATTTGGAATGTTCCTGGGAGTAGCAATGATGATGCTGGAGGTGATACTACTGGAAGTAAGTCATCATCCAAAAAGAGAAAGGGTAACAATAGCAACTCTACATCATCATCTTCCAATGAAGGTGGGACAATTCAAGAAGTACAACCCATCCAATCACTACGAGCACATTCTTCCAACATCTCTGGATTGGCATGGGGATACAACAACAACTCTGGATCATCATCATCCTCCTCATTGCCATCCACTCTCCTTACTGGAAGTTGGGACCACGGACTCAAAGTATACGATGTGTCACGTATGGATTGTATACTTGCATTAAATGGAAGTCGTGTCGTAACATCGTTGAGTCGTTGTTCGAATAGTGATGTGGTGGCGACTGGGAGTCCAGATTGTACGGTGAGATTGTGGGATATGAGAACGAATGGTGATGGAAGTTCAGGAAGTCAGATTGCGGATAAGACTTTGAGGCAGAGGTATGTTTTTTTTTGTTTGTTGATCCCTTTTGTATGTTGAATGTTTTTGTGTACTCACTTCTAACTGTCGTGTTCCTGTTGTCGTCTCTACTCTTCTACAGTCACAAGTCATGGGTATCCGCCATTCAATGGTCTCCAACTGATCCATTTGTCCTCGCTACGACTTCTCACGACGGTACACTCAAAGTGTGGGATATTCGATCATCCCTCCCGCTTCATACCGTAAGGGCTACGACTAATAAGGGTGATAAGTCACTTTGTTTAGCGTTCGGTGATGGTTTTATATACAGTGGTGGAAGTGATTGTGTAGTAAAGAAATTTGCCCTGTGAGATGGTGAATGGGAAGCGTTTTATCTATTAAAGTAACATCTAACATGAGTACAGAGCTCTTCTCTTATTGATGGTGGGTTCACCTCTTTTAGCACTTCTATGGTATTGTATGTATGGAGGTGACACATACTCATCACAGTGACACATCATATATAATATTATTACATTCGGCCTTGATTTTGACCATGATAAATAATAGAAGGAAGAATCCCTGAGATCTGCGCTGAGACCACGAAGCGCAAGTGATACTGAGGATTTAAAGCAAGGGGAAAGGCGTAGGCTGTGGAAGGATCTCAAGCACTATGGTACGAGTGTATTCAAGAGTTAAGTCGCACTTTTCCTCTCTCTCTTCCCCCTTTCGCCTTTCGACGGTCCGTCGGCGCCACTCATCTCTCTCCATCTATCACTTTGGCACTTTGCCATCATGAACAACAGAGGGGACCAATAGTGGCGGAGATTGTCAGCGTAAATAAATTATAACCGCCATGGCCAACATAAACCAATCTACAATCCGTCACCAACCCAGCTCCATCCAATTCGGAGTCTACACCGACGATGAAGTCCGCCAACGTTCCGTCTGCGAAATATCCTCCTCCGTCGCTTACGATGCCCTTCAAACCCCACTACCACGAGGTCTCTACGATCCACTTCTCGGCCCAACAGCCTCTGGGAGCAACGACAGTGTCCCCTGTATAACATGCGGGAATGTCCCAAGTTTATGCCCTGGTCACTTTGGACATATCGAGCTGTGCGTGCCGGTGTTTCATCCATTGTTCTTTCCCAAATTGTTGACGTTTATGAAAATCAAATGTCTAGCATGCCATGAATTCCGACTATCACGACGACAGTGCAAGGTCTTCGTGGCCAAGTTGCACTTGATCGATATTGGCAAGATCAATGAGGCGCTAGATCTTGATAGAGAGTTGGCAGTCCTCACCCAAAAAGCGGGGGAGGGCAAGATGGAGGGTAAGATCAATAGCCGACAGGCACGGTTGGAGACCATCTCCGAATCGGCAGCCAAGATAGATCAATTGCTCAATCAAAAACTCGCCATGGTAGGTGATGAGGAGAATGTGGTCCTAACGATGCATGAGCGAGCGGCACGGAGGAAGGTGCTCAAGGACTTTCAATCGGAATGTACCAAGAGTGCCAAGTGTCACAATTGCAATGCATTCAGTCCAAAGATTCGTCACGATCAGTTCAATAAGATCTTTCAGCAGCCCCTCTCGGCGAAGAATAAAAAGAGTAATATGGGGGAGAGGATAAGTATTCGTCCTGCGTTGAAGAGTGGTATTAATGATGGGCAGGATGAGTATCCTGATTCGGAAGATGAGGTTATGGATGATGTGGAGGAGAGTGATGATGAATTCCATGATGCTCAGACTCATTTGATTGATGATGAGGCAGTGGAAGAGGCTTCTAATAAACGAAACAAGAAGAACAAGAAGAAGTCACAAAAGGATGACGAGGAAGAGGAGATTGATCCCACGGGCGGGGGTATCTCACGTAAAGCTACCGTGGAGGCTACAAAAAGCAAAGACGATCCTGCGAAGCAAGACAAATTCATGCATGCATTGGAAGTTGAGGCACAATGTCGTTTGACTTGGGAGAAGCAACCATTCCTTTGTACCAAATTCTTCGGCAGTGCTCACTCGCCTGAAGGGAATGCGTCAACGTCGACTTATCAGTCTAGCTACGCACCTGATGCTACCGCCAATGGCAACCGACCCAGGTCTACATCCAATGCTGCAGAGCAGGTAAGCGGTGGAGGTAATGGGTATACACTCTTCTTCATGCGTACTATCCCCGTTCCGCCAAGCCGATTCCGTCCTCCCGTGGTCATGGGGAACATGACTGTGGAACACTCTCAGAACTATTACCTGTCCAAGGTGCTTGAACTCAACGCTCGTTTGAGGAGTGGATTTGCAACTTCTCACGAACTAGCGCAGGAAGAGGTTGAATTGAAGCATTCGTTATCATCGAATAATGGTGATAATGGTGGTGCGACGCCTATTGCAGCGCAGCTAAAAAAGATACAAGATGACAAGGATAAAACGCAAGCCGACTCGTTGGGTGTCTGGGTCGACTTGCAAACTACTGTAAATTGCTTCATGGATTCCTCTCGAGATCCCAGTGGTAACACCGGCACATCTCCGAATGGTATTCGTCAGCTGTTGGAGAAGAAGGAGGGTATCTTCCGCAAACATATGATGGGCAAACGAGTTAACTACGCCTGTCGAAGTGTTATCTCTCCCGATCCCTACATTGGTACGAATGAGATTGGCCTGCCTCTCTACTTTGCCAAGACTTTGACATTTCCTACCCCGGTCACTCCATTGAATGTTGCCGATATGCAAAACTTAGTACGCAGAGGCCCATCGCAGTATCCTGGAGCAGTGTGGGTGGAATTTCCCAATGGGCAGAGGGTAGATCTGAGTAAGATGAAGGAGCGCAGTCGTAACGCCATTGCGGCACGATTGTTGAGTGAGAATGGGGTGATTAAGGTTGGAAGGCAGCTGAGAGATGGGGACATGGTGCTTATGAATCGTCAGGTAAGTCAGCCCAAGGCGACCGATTTGTCAGTTCTTCGAATTGGTGAAGGTTGGAAAGGTCCAATGAAGAGTTATTTAGTCATGCACCACTCTGAATTTACAGATGTTAGATTATGACAACACAGATCGGGTAGATGATTGTCTCAATTCTTGTTTGGTGGGCGTAGAAATATGCTTGTCAAACTCTTGGGGTTGAGGCGACTCTGCTCGTACAGAGGGCAATTTCCAAACTATCACGTTTTGCATCGCTTATTGACATTACTTATATCTCTTCACCTAATAAAATCTGCTTTTGCCTTCTCATCGCAGCCCTCGCTACATAAGCCATCGATCATGGCTCATAGAGTCCGTGTGTTGTTCAGTCCAACACAGAACACGCTTCGAATGCATTACGCCAACTGTAACACTTACAACGCTGATTATGATGGTGACGAAATGAACTGTCACTTTCCTCAAAGCTATTTGGCAGCCGCTGAGTCCCAGTTCATTGCATCAACTGACCTACAGTTCATCGTACCAACAGATGGGTCTCCTTTGAGAGGACTTATCCAAGATCACGTCGACGCTGGCGTAAAACTAACTTGTATGAACACATTTATCGGAAGAGAAGAGTACCAACAGCTCTTGTTTGCGGCTCTGGGAAGTCTACCGGGCCTCGAGCTAATACGTTCTGATGCGGACATAGAGCTATTGCCTCCTGCGATTCGCAAACCACGGGAGATGTGGACTGGCAAACAAGTTATCTCAACATTATTGAATCATCTCCGAAAAGGTAACGATCGTGATGAAGATCCTTCGTTCAACTATTCTGGCCTATCAATGGAGAGGAAAACCAAAACCCCGCCGACGGCATTTGGTGCATCGTGGAATGAGCACATGGTGATTGTGCGTGATGGCGATCTGCTGCAAGGAGTCCTTGATAAAGCTGCATTTGGTGCCTCCGACTTCTCTCTAGTGCACGCTGTGTATGAAGCTTATGGTCCAAGTAGGGCTGGTTTGATCCTTAATGCATTCGGGCGTTTGTTCACAGCTTACATTCAATACTACTCAGGTCATTCATGTCGAATGGAGGATCTGATTTTGACTCCAGAGGCTGATAAGATACGGCGTGAAATGGTGAAAGACGCATACAACATTGGATCCCGTGCAGCCAAGGCTTGGGCAGAATCTGATGGAGGAAAGGTTGAGATCCCACCAGTAAGAGAAAGTCCAAAAGCTAAGATACCTCTGAAGCCTCACGAGAAGGCGGCTGTGGCATCAAAGATTGGAGCACTCCTTTCGGGGAACGATGGCAAAGAAAATGCAGCCGCACTCGATGGCTTCATGCAGTCTCAAGTGAATCCATTGGCATCAGACATTATTAAGGTCTGCTTGCCTAATGGTCTCGCCGTTCCCTTTCCTGAGAATGTGAGTATTATGTGTCCTTGACCTTATTCTGATTTCTTTCCACGTCGTGTAGTCACTAATCATTATTCACTATTTTTTTGTTTCAATTACTCTCCTCGATAGACGTTTGGTCTAATGGTAACAACTGGAGCCAAAGGATCAATGGTGAATCAATCACAGGTGTCATGCCAGCTTGGTCAGCAAGCTTTAGAAGGTCGCCGTGTGCCTCGAATGAGTAGTGGCAGGACACTTCCGTCTTTCGCTCCATACGACCCAAACCCGCGAGCAGATGGATTCATTGCTGATAGATTTTTGACTGGAGTAAGACCACAAGAGTACTACTTCCATTGCATGGCAGGTCGTGAAGGTCTTGTTGACACTGCTGTGAAAACTTCAAGGTCAGGTTACTTGCAACGATGCCTCGTCAAGCATTTGGAAGAGTTGAAAGTCTCGTATGATAATACCGTCCGTGATGGTGAAGGTGGGGTGGTGCAGTTCCTGTACGGTGAGGACGGTATAGATCCTACCAAGGCAGCTCATTTGGACTGTGAATCTCGAACATTCCAATTCCTTGCAAGGAACCACAAATCATTGAAGATACGCTATCCGGCTCTTCCCAACTCAACACTTGACTTGGCCGCAGCAGACCATCGCAGAGCAAAAGATATTGAAAGCGGCTCAACAGATTTACTCAAGAAAGGATGCTTAGTGAAAGCTAGAAAGTCTCGTTTGGGATCGGAATGGGTACGTGGGGCAATTTGTGAAGGCTGGTTTGATGCTACCATAACCAAGACACACAAGAATGGTACCTACGACATCAAGTATTTACACAACGGCGAAGAAGTTGAAAATGTGCCACGATTAGTTGAATTTAATTATGCCGGCGCAAAGAAAACAGCTGCTGCATCCTTTGAATGTGAGCTTATTAAACCCACTGTGTTTGATCCAATTGTATCAGATACAACTCGTGAAAAGGGTAAGCATCGCATGGGATCGTCTGGAGCTTGTGTGTCTGAGCACATTGCTGGACTGGCCACGGACGCCATGGACGATCCCAAGGTCCAAACTGCAATTACTAATTCAGGGCTCACACGGAAGGAGTTCGGTGAGCTGGTCGCAGCAAAGTATGGCTCCGCCCTCGTCCATCCTGGAGAAGCTGTCGGTTCCATTGCAGCTCAGTCTATTGGGGAACCTTCCACCCAAATGACACTGAATACTTTCCATCTTGCAGGAGCGGGTGCAAACGTGACACTTGGTATTCCTCGCTTGAGAGAAATTATTATGACTGCATCAAAGGTATTGAAGACGCCAACCATGTCCGTCCCCCTGCGATCGTCCGTCTCGGAGCGAGACGCTCTTCGCCTCACTCGATCTTTTACCAGAATAACACTCATGGACCTCCTTGCGAGCGTGGGTGGAATCACAGTGCAAGAGAAGTTAGAGCTCGGTGCGGGTGCAAATTGGGATAGATGTTACTACGTCACCCTTAAATTCCATCCTGCTGAACGCATCCAAGAAGCATTTGGGCTCAGTCTTGAATTTATTGCGAATGTTGTTACAACGGCGTTCATTCCGAAGCTTGCTCGCATTATGAAGGCAGAAATGAAGCGCAGCGCAAATGGAGGCGACAGCGCGTCAATTCAAGTCACTGGTGGTAGCGCATCTGATTTTATCGAGTCTGACAAGCCTTCCAAATCAAAGAAGAAAAAATCGAAAGACGACGAATATGATGATGAAGTTGCTGATGAGGAAGATGGTGTAGCTGGATCAAGGTTCGGGCACAAGAAGGAGATGACTTCTTATGGTGATATGGACGACGACGAGAAGAATATCGCAAAACAGTCATCTCATGATGATTCTGATGAGGATGAAGTTGCGATGGTGACCGAAGCAGAAGAAAGTGACGAAGAAGAATCTACTGGTAACGCTTTGAAAATCAGTCGAAGCAAGAACTCATTCAAGCTAGACCCACTCAGAGTTGACCCCGCTACTTGTCCTCTGCTGATGGTAGGTTTAGTGGAGCGTGCTGCACAAGACACGGTAGTACGAGCTCGACCAAACATCGACGAAGGTTTCGTCAACAAGGAAGAAGGCCGTGGTCGCTGTCTACAAACAGCTGGTTGCAACTTCGAGGAAATTTGGCAGCTAAGTGACGAAGAAGTTGATCACACTAAACTTGTATCAAACCACATTTGGGGCATTCGATGTGCTTACGGTGTTGAGGCTGCTCGTATGAGCATTGCCGATCAAATCAGAGGTGTCTTCGCCGTGTATGGTATCTCTGTTGATCCAAGGCACTTATCCTTGATTGCAGATTTTATGACATATGATGGAGAATACAAGCCGATGAATAGGATTGGTATGACTGACGTCAGCTCCACTTTCCTTCAGATGAGTTATGAATCGACCTCGGTGTTCATGGTGGATGCAGCATTGCACAAGCGCAATGATAATATGAATAGCCCAAGTGCGAATATTGTCATGGGCAATCCTATTCGCCATGGAACAGGTGCCTTCGAGTGTATTGCTACGTCATAAAAGACAGTTGTATCTAAAAGTAATCCGTAATTTTTAGGTTATGGTATGTCAAGAGCTCTCCTTTACTAACGGCCATCTCTCCATCCCATCACCCACACATCGCCTGCATAATGGCTTAAATAGTTAATGATTAACTACTCTCACACCTCTCTCCCTAAATTTTCGTCCCATCAGCTTGTCTACGTAGTCGTTTTTAGTATGATGTGCATTTGTGCAGAGGGTCTCTTCACGCCAGGCCATTGGTTTAGGAGTACTAAGAACATGCGCTGTTGGATGCATTCGATGGATGTGTTGCCTCGGTGGGGCATGAAATGAATGGTGATGGTTATGAGCAGGCTCTCTCGATGATAGATGGCTCGGTGGTGCGTGAAATGAATGGTGATGGCTATGAGCAGGCTCTCTTTTAGTTTGCCTGCTGCTGCTAGGTAATGAAGCACGCATCTTACTTTCAAGCTCCATCTTTTCAGCCATGCATTGACGCAACAACAGCAAGAGTTGATCATTTTTGGCATGCGCTTGTGCTAAGTCCATCTTGAGGTCGACGATAGTAGCTACGTGATCTGTTTTGTCTCTTTTTGTCTTTGGAGCTGCAGGTTTACTATCTGGGTCAGCGGTGGGCCAATTTTCATTGAGCATACAACCAAGCTCTGAAGTGAGGTCAGACATTGTTGTCAGATGAGTCCCTTTGCTGTTACAATGTTGTAGAGATTCATTGAACTCCTTCAATGCATCTTCATCTACGATAGAATCAGGAGGGCAGTCGTTGACATTTGCAGCGATCGGAGAAGGGGCTATTGCTTGAGTTTGTGCAGTGAACTGTCCGGCGGGATTGATCGAGGTCGGATGGTCGGCCGTCTTTGGCTGGAATGAAGAGAGGGTCATCTTCTCGTCACTCGAGCGTGGAGATGCAGATGATTGAACTCGATTGCTTGCGTTAGGTGCCATCATTCACAGATCAAAGAGTAAAGAGGTATGATGCAATAAGTCGGCACTTTTTCAATGTACTTTGGGCTTTGGGCCATTGTTCGATGTGCGTGCAAGACAAAAGAAGCACTACACTGTGCGTGAGCTGTCTCGCCCGAGACTACGACTAAAGATGCAAAGTTGCAGTTGGCCAAAAGCAGGATTACATACCTCTAATCTATCATCCTAAACTGTCCTAAAGCAGGATTACATAGGCGTCAAATCGTAGTTTGATGTGCTGCAAGAGGGTCAGAACATCACGTGCTTGTTGAAGCAGAGTCCCATTTGATGAGTCTCGATTAGGATTATTCTTTGAAGTGACACACATGTTTGAGAAGCCCAATAATGCGCATGCAAAAGTATCTTTGGTTGCCTTCCGAAGAACAAGAACAGAGCAAAGAGCCACGCCCTCATCCAGGCACTTGTCCGGCGTGGAGTCAAGACCGTCTATGGTGTCCCTGGGGATTTCGTGCTCGCTCTATTTAAGCGTTTCGAAGATTGCCCTGAGATCGAAACTGTGTGTACAGCCGGCGAGGAGGGAGCGGCGTTCGCGGCTGACGCCGACGCCGAGGCTCGTCTCAATGGTTTGGGAGTTGTCATGATTACATATGGCGTAGGAGCGTTGAAGGTGATATAATATCTCATTCATTATTGTTCATAACCTGTGATTCGTAATACTTAAAACTCACTCTTTCATCCTTCCTCAGATCCTAAATGTAATTGGAGGCGCGCACGCTGAGTGTTCTCCTGTACTAGTCATCAGTGGAGCACCTGGAATCAATTCTGATCGGAAAGGTGATTCCCAACCATTGATTCATCACTCTGTCTATCAACCGGGAGATTTTCAAACTTGCATGTTTAGTGAAGTTACTGTGGCTTCTGCTTCCCTAAACTTTGCCGCGACTGCTGTGCAAGACATTGACATGGTTTTGGATGGCATTAAAACATTCAGCAGACCTGGATATTTGCAAATTCCACGTGATAGGATTGCAAGGGAGCTGCCTTTTCCTATCAGCAGCGTTTCAAGCTCTATGATTCCCGATCACCTGAACTTGGAGAATTTGCTAACATCAGAAGTGCATAAAGAGAGGGCAACCATCCTTCTGGATTGGATGAGGTCTAAGGAAAGGCCTGTTGTTCTTGCAGGCGTTCATATCCAACGCTATAAGATGCAACATATGTTCCTCCGTGTGTTAGAGAGAGAGGGCTGGATGTGCGCAACGTCTCTCACGGGAAAGACGCTCATTGCTGAGAGTCACCCACTCTCGTTGGGCATCTATAACGGGGCCATGACAAGTGAGGCCGTGATTGAAGATATCCAAAGCAGTGACGGTATACTCATGATTGGCTTTCCTATTCAAGACATCGATACGGGGATGTTTACAATGAACATCCCGAAGGAGAAACTTGCCCGCGTTGATATGAAGAGTGGACTGACATGGGCATATTCTAATGGTGAAGAGGCAAAGGATGAGTTGCTTCTGCCTCAACTACTGCTTAAAGTATGGGGTGAAGCCGCAT
>JALLBH010000431.1:0-21058 GCA_036940005.1 Skeletonema menzelii | reverse complement strand
AACATTCATGTCGCACTCCTCTTGTTCTATTAGCATTCTTAACTGAAGTTAATAGAAGAGAACTTGGATTGGCCAAAGTATTTGGGGATCACGGTTTCCACAAGGAGATCCTTTTTGAGCACCTTCCAAGCACGGCCGTGAGGCATCCATGTAATGATGTGTGCGTATCGCTCATCGGCCAATATTGCATGCAGGCGAGCCGGAAAGTTCCTGTCGGACTTCTTGTGTTTCTCTATCCTCCCACCGGCCTTGAGATACGCTGCGAAGTCGTGATAGGTGTGGTCCGTGTAGCGAGGGAACATATTCTGCTTCGACGAAGAATCCAAGTCCTGAGCGGGAGGTTCATATTGATATTGTTTTGTGGGTCCCTCTTCTCTATTTGAGGCGGAAGATGGCCAGGAAGCCATCTCTTCCCCCTCTTTGTTAGCACTACTTGCTTGTTCTGCTGTTTTTGCCATTCTCGCCACCATTCACCACATGTAAGGAAAGTTGCTCGGAGTATGAAAATACATAATAATATGTACTTTGATAGACCTAGACCCTCTCTAGACCCTCTTCGTCAGCGGTAGGCGGTATAGTAGCGAGGTAAAAAAGGATGTGGTTGAAGCAAGGGATTACTTTTTCGGCGGAAAAATCGGAGAGGGACTCAGACTGTCCTGGAGAAATGTGGGGGTTCGCATAAAAGTAGTTAAGTACCGCGAACTCTAGACCCCCCAGCTAGTCTGCTCCAGGGGGGTCTAAATTGGGATAGGCAACTACTAGCAAACTACTAGTAGAAAGGAATAGAGCGTCGTTAACGAGTTCCTTACGCAAAAAATCCTTACGCCGGTCTGTGACGCATCTGTGACTTGTGGAGCGTAAAGAAGATGCACGACAAAAAAAAGAAGGGGAGGTTTAACAAGCCTCCGTAAGTACTATCCTTACGGAAGATCCAAGCACGACAACACTGCTCACGCTGCTACCATGGTTGCCGCCTCCGCATCATCTCCATTATTATTATTACATCGCCACCACCATGACAAGGGAATCCGCACGTCGGCCTCGCACAGGCCACCGCCGCCGTGGCCGCAAACGCAACAAAACTCGTCACCACCGACACATGCATTTGAGCCACGCACAAGTTTGCTTTCGGAATACCCTTCAGAGGGAGGCTCTCTACCAAGGCAGCGTTGCTTTCGCTAACATCCTTTCCGTGCCGCTGCTAATTCCACTATACGCCTTCGCTAGGGAAACCATGGGAGACGATTTATTACAAGGTGTTATTATGACCCTCCTCAGTGTCAATCTGGCCACATTCAGGCGTGCCGTCAACAATTTTGTTCTGTGCCAACGCTACGACTACATCCTCCACGACATTCCACCCCAAGAGGAGGCAGAATTGTCCATCCCTCCGAGGCAAAACATCCGATTCGACAGCTGGAACGACCAACAATGTTATGACAAAACAAACTTTGGGAAAGAAAAGCTCCGGCGCATTTATGCCTGCTTCGGCCTGCAAGCCATTGCTGACCAAAATGATGGATTCATCAGAGTACCAACAGGCTTCTTCAACCAAAATGGATTCCCCTGTGTCTACCTTTTTAACCCTGAAGAATTATTTCTTTATTTCATGATGAGAATGAAGACGGGTAACGATCACACACAAATGTGTTATGTCTTCGGCGGCAGCACAGGGCGCTGGGGTTTTGCTTGGAGGTGGATATTGAAGTACATCGACGAGAGGTACAAAAACGTTATCGGCCACCAGGGTTTACTGCGCTTTGTAGATCAATTTCCAGACTTCTACAACGCCATCCAACAAAAGGTCCAGAGGGAGACAATCCACAACGTCAACGAGCTCAACAACACCTACGATGTCACTGCAGGTCTATCATTCCTCCCTTTTGACATTTTTGGATTTATCGACTGCTCCATCGATAAAATTAGTACACCACTGTCGGGGCCGAATGGGGATTACGAAGGATGCGGACGAAAGCAGCATTATGACGAAACGCAGCGAGCGTTTTACACCGGTTACAAGAAGATTCATGGCATTAAAGTGGAGACAGTATTTTTGCCAAATGGAATGAGTACCCTCTTTGGTCCTGTATCAGCACGCCTCGCTGATGTAGAGAATGTATTACAGATGAGTAAATTGAATGAATTCTTGGTTGCAGTACAAGGTGGACGCCAGTATGAGTACCAAGCACTTGGGGATGGTGTGTATGGAGGCAACCTTCGTTGCATCCGCTCATACTTCAAGAGTCGCGCTGGTGAACCACCATTGACTGATTATCAACGCATGTGCAATGTCGCAATAAAGAAGTGCCGCCAGTCAATTGAATGGAACTACGGAAAGGTGAGCAATCAGTTTGAAATTTGCTCCCATCCCAAGCACAACATGATTGCGAAGGAGAATCCGTACGTCGTTGAGCAGCTAAGAGTTGCCCATCTTCTTACCAACATCTCGATCTGCCTCGATGGAGATCAAGCATCGGGACACAACATGTTTGACTGCTCTCCTCCTAGATTGGAGGAGTATCTTAGGTTGTAACTAATATAAATCTTAAATTAATATGTTTCTACTACTAATATTCCGAGAAATCTACTCCTACTACTAATGATGATAAGTATATAAATTTCAAGAGTAATTGAAATTCTTGCTATCAGTTAAACACAAATTATCTAATCTATTCTCGTACACAATTTCAATTCTCCCTACTGAGATCAATTGGTGGTCCCTGTTCCGCAACTGCTTCGCTCAAGCGCTTCATAAACTCCGTACTGAGATCCCTTGGCGGTCCCTTTTCCACAACTGCTTCGCTCAAGCGCTTCCTTTCTTCGCGGAGAAGACGGAACTGCGCCTGCGCTTCCTTGATATCATCGTCGTAGGCGGGGTCATTCATCTCTTTCAAATCCTTGATTTCCTTGAGGAGCAAGTTCATCCTCTCCTGAATATTCAATAGAGCTTCACGATTTGTCTTCTGCCTCTTGGAATTGGGAGAGCCGGTAAATGCGGTGAAAGCTTCGAGGACGTTTGTAGAGGTCCTATCCAATGAAGACTCCAAGCCGTCTGTGAGATCAACATGATCCAAGTTACGGGCATTCTTGATAGCACTGAGTGTCCCTTTTTTGGTGACTGTTGCAACCTTGCCAGCAGCCAATGATGCAACGGCTGAGTCAAGTGCATTAGAGCGTGAAGAGGTACCAGCCAAGGTTGCAATCGTTGATTGGACTGTGTTATTGCGCGATGCTTCTACACGCGGAGTAGTAAAGGTGGATGCAATTGCGGCGGCAGCTGCGGCGGCGGCAACAGCTGACGAGCCGCCTTGACCTTTAGAAACGCTACCTGTGGGCTGAGCAAGAAGGGCGAGCGCATCAGCATCGTGAGAATCCACTTCTCTCAAAAGAGAAGGCCCCTCAACTCCATTGCCAGGCGCACGGAATCCCAGCTCACCCTCGACCGTTTCGTTCTGGATTCGACGGGCAGCCTTCTCGTTGGCTTTCTCGTCCTTCTTTCTCTCTGCAGCTTCCATCTTGTCAATCATTTGCTCAGACAGAGTCTCCAATACAGATTTATCGGGACCTTTGCCGGCAAACATCCGATAAAGGGGCGAGCCGAAGTGCTCAACGATGCCCTTCAACAATGGCTTCAATTTAGCAGTGGCCGCATCCTTGGTGGTCCATACTTCGAAGCCTCTGAGCACTCCATTGCCATCGCGTTTTCCATCAGCATTCTTCCTGCCGGTGAAGAGGGTGAGCATCAACTCATTCCACTTCGCACCGGACTGGCGAGAACCTTTGGGGAGTTCAAACACTTTGAACTCACTAGCAACGATGAGCATTTGGACGGCCAGTTCATTCAAATATCCATACTCTTCAGGAAAGTTGTCGCACTTTTTGAATGACTGTAGTCCAGGAAGCGGCTGGAGGGGGATGTCGGCGGTAGGATTATTATTCTGCGTCATGATGATGGATGATAGTAAGGAACTTATTCTTAGGTGTTTATCTTTGTTTTTTATGGCAGCATGAAGGTGGATCCGCCACATGAGCGCCTGCACGACAGGTCTTGCACGACAGCGGTCGTGCAGGGTAGGGGTCTTGGCTACAGTCCCGTTCCATCATGGTTGTTTGGTCCTTTTCGTTGGTGTCAAAAAAAGTGATGGGTTGATGGGACAAAGATACTTAATTCCTACGTGAAAAGGGCTCAAACTTTCCTTACGCAAAACGGCCTTTTTGCGTAAGGAAAGAACGCAGATTTAATTTTCCTTACGCAAAATACGTCACCTCGCCGGTCACAACTCACAACTCACGTCATGCGTAAAGATTTTTTGCGTAAGGAACTCGTTAACGACGCTCTAATAGGGGAGTTTAAATATTTAGGCTAGAGGCTGGATTTTAGAGGGGGGGTCTAAGCTGAGAAGTGGGGTCTAGTTCAGAGGACTCCCAGTTATGTAAAGAGATCCTATTTAGGGTTTAGTAAGTGGGAGTTAGATTATTTCTGTACGCACGTTAGTTACGTGGTGCTGTTAGTATTATGTACAAAGAACGTTGAAGATGGTGGGACGACTCTTTGACTGTCATTTTATTATTTTTTGTTATTCGCATTTGCTTGCTTCGATCGGTATCCATAACTTTCCATTACCCACCCTTCTATGGGCAAGAAGCGAAAAAGCAAATGTTATTATCTTTATGTACAACATAAACTAATTTAATATCTTAATTAAGTTGCAACAAGTCAGCCTGGAAAAATAGTTTTGCAAGAGAGAGACCGGATGGGACAAGTTGCGAATAAACTATGTACACAATGTACAGCTCTCCTTTAATTATTGTACACTAGATTCAAAGATGCACAATCAAAAGTGGAAGGAACAGAGTAAGATAGTATCAAACTCTCCCGCTCTTGAACAATCTCTTTTATCCCAAGAAGGTTGGGGTTGGGGTGGTCTCCACGGGTGAGATGCAAAAGGAAGCTTCAATTGAAGAGATATTGAAGTCAAAACCTTCCTCTGGAATACTCATCGACATCTCCTTCAACGAATCATTGGTGAGATCTTTGTCATCCCATGCGTTATTCTGGGGGAATCTATTCGGGGGGCTACCTGTTGAAGAACTGCTGCAGTACGCCGGCTGACCATGATCTTGATCCTGTTGGACATAGTTATTCTGATTTTGCTGATGTTGGTTATAGATATTCATGCCACCATATCCAAGACTGTTACGATTCAAAGTCGTTGGATTTTGGTATAGGCACTGTTGAACAGGAGGATAAGCGTACGGAGCTACATTTCCCACGGAATGCTGATGGTGGCGACTCTTCCCACCATGACACGAAGAAGTATCATCAGTATGGCAGAGTCCATCCTCTGTACAGATTGAAGCCGCAAAAGGAGGATTGGTAGAAGCAGTTTGAGGACTTCGAGTTTGGGCATTTTGGTAAAGATTTCCTGTAGCACCAGCAAGATACTGATCATTTAAGAACATGGATCGGCAAGTTTCAGCTTGAGCCTTGCCAAAGTATTGCGGGAACTGACTGACAGAAGAATCAGGACGAGAACTTGCTGCCGATGCGGCAAACAAATTCAGATTGTTATAACTTGACACGGGGAGCGGATCAAATGAAGTCACTTCTTCAGCGGCAGTAGGCTTTTCAACTGCAGGTCCGACTCCATCTGTTCCCTTCTTCTTGCCTTCAAACTTGGACGAGGGGACTGGTTTCTTGCCTGTACCTTTGGGATGGAGAGGAAATTGCTTGGCAATCAAATAAAAGTCAGGCTCGGAATTGGCATGAGGAGTAGCTTTGCCCTGTCCCTGTCCCGGAGAGACCCTCCTCATTAAGACCGTAAGCTGCGGGTGCCCGCGGAGGAAGCACTCATTGTAGTAACATCCAAAGTCCGGACCCGTCTGATGAAGACGCTTGAAGCCCCATCCACTCAGCTGTCTCGTGAACGAAGCGAACTTGGATTGGCCAAAGTATTTGGGGATCACGGTTTCCACAAGGAGGTCCTTGTCGAGCACCTTCCAGGCACGGCCGTGAGGCATCCATGTAATGATGTGTGCGTATCGCTCATCGGCCAATATTGCATGCAGGCGAGCCGGAAAGTTCCTGTCGGACTTCTTGTGTTTCTCTACCTTCCCCCCGTTCGCGATGAAGGTGGAGAAGTCGTGATAGGAGTGGTCCGCAAAACGAGGGAGAGTTACGTTGATGTTAGATGCTACGACTACTGCTGCGTCGTCCTCTGTCGTGACACTATAATCAAAGAAGGCTGATGCCCAGGTGTTGTTGCCGGCGGCTGACATATTCATTGTTTTTCCTGAGTTCATAATATGACGAAGGTGGCAGTTGCGGTGTTGACGATTTGCAACGTCTCAGTAGAGATCAGTAGAGATCGTGGTTTTTTGAAACAGCCACTTATCTACTTGACGGTGTTGTGTTTTGGTGAGAAGTGAGGTACGCCGAACCTTTTTGCATGCGTGCAGCACGGCTCTGTGAAAAGCAAAAAAGATTCATGCAGTATTGTAGTTGAATCCCACCTTATCGTGTAAAACCAATGAACACAATCGAACAGACTGGAGCTGTCTCCCAAGATAGCTTTAGACTCTCACTTTCGTTGCAGAAGGAAGGCCCTTTTCTAATTTTTATATATAGTTAAACCAGGTTAACCTTTTCATTTTTGTCATTTCACGAATTCTATGCAGTTCGACTATGTTCTATGAGGGCAAAAAATCAAGAAGCCATTGAAGTTGAGAAGGTTAACCTCTCTTCCCCGTAATAGGGCAGAGGTTAACAGTTTTTCTCGGAGAGTCTTAGCAACGAGAAGGGGAGTTTTGGTTTTCTTGTTCATTTTTCCGTTCAAAATTCATCACATTTTGAAGAAGCAAGTGGCGGCTTATGTACTTATGTATGTCATGTTTGTTGTGGCTCATGAGATGAGAGGATGCCAACCTACATCTCTCTTTTAAGAGTGCTTTCGTAGAGATGCATCATACTCCTACTAATCATCCTTGAGAGGAGTAGCAACAATGGACAGCATCGTTTTGCAAAGGCCTTCTGAAGCTGTTCATCGCACTCGAAGAAAGGAGCACTCGTCTCCACTGCATCGGCCCAACTCTTCCATATCCACTGACTCGAAAGTATCGCCCTCTTGCGTAGAAACATCGTCTTCGTCCCCGGCACCGGTCACCCCACCTCGCTCGGCATCACCCAAAGTAAATGCTGTGCCTCGTGCGCCGTCGAGAAAAGGGTGTTCTGCCATGGCGGCCTTGTCCCAACATGTAGGACAGCAGCAACCAGACCCTGAGCAGAACACTGCTGACGATCAGCAAACGGCAGATTCCTTCAATGTAACAACCAGCGAACCAGCAGCCGTCTTGTTACCAGAGAGCAGCCCGCCTCGAATCATACGCAGATCAAGGAGTCCATCTACTCCTTCTTCCCACTCAACTGGCGCTGCATCCTATACATCATCTCGATATTCACCAACATCATCGGCATCACGTACTCCCACATCTGCTTCGTCCTACGAGCCACTGTCGCATCCGTCATCATCATCGTCCGAGCTTCGTCAAAGGAGAAAGCAGCGTGTAGCTCCTCCAGTGCCCCTTCCGAAATTATTTCATGATGCTGGCAGTAGCGTAGAAAATAGAACATCTATCCGCATCGGTGATGATTACAGTGAGAACAACAACAGTAACGAGCAAAACAATCAAGGCCAAAAGCATCGATTACGTCACATATTACAGCAACATTTTGGCAGCCATCAGCACAAGGAAAAAGATGATGATGACATTTGTGTAGGTTTTCGTTCATGTGATTCTTCGATAGCAAGTAGTCATTACTTACAGCACAGCAGCGACATCGACTACAACAACATGGAGCTACAACATGAGCATGAGCATAACTATGAGCATGAAATAGTCATCAACCCCAAATCCATAGAGGGGACGATTGAATCTGCTTCGTTTCATTTACACGGACAAACTGGAGGCAGAGTGAAAAGTTCAAATCCAGAGTTGAAGAATGCTGCTGTTATGGATGGGTACGCACTCCAAAATATGATGACGGATACAGATGACAGTTCAATGAGTGAAGAGACTTGTGAGACAAATGTCAGGATTGATTTAGAAAATGGTATGAATGTCATTTCCAGCAGAGGTGGACGCAACAGCAGCAGCAACAACAACAAAAACTTGATAATTGACGATATTCAACATGAAGACTTTTGGAGTACTGGAATAGCTGCAGCGGTAGTTATGGGGACAGCATCACGGTATCACAAAACTTTCTTCATGTTTCCTCATGGGCGGAAGGTTATTGTTCCGATTATTCTAGGCACGGTGGCTTTGTGCCTGTCGATTGTGACGCTAAAGTCTTGTCGGTTCTTGACTGTATTACCAGAGGAAAATAGTCAAGTTTTCGAATTGGGACCTTGGAGCTATTTGTCGCCGGGGACAGTTTATGACGGAGAAGTGTGTTTGCCTTACCCTTCCGATATGGAGGTTGATACTCCCTTCATGGTGGCTAGGATGGTCAGCGTTCTTGCGACTTGTTTAGGCGGTGGCTTATTGCTACTGACAACCACAATGATGTGCATTCCGTACAGTGAATCGAGCATTAGCCTTTTAGGACTAGGTTACATCCTTGCAGGAACACTGCAAGCCTTGACAATGGTATTTTACCAAACCAACAACTGCAAAGGAGTTGGATATTTTCGTGGACTACAATGCAAACCCAATCAAGACTTGGTATTCTGTCTTGCTGCATGTGTGTTATATTTGGCCTGTGGATGGGTATTGTATATGCTGCAAAAGTTTGTTATTGTACCTCCCGGACGTTCGGCTTCACAAGTCTATACTTGTTCTGCCAAGTCAAAATCATCTGATGAGAGGAAAGGAATATTGAGAACTGTCGAGAAGTCCTGGACGAAGATTCCTTCCGGAGAGACTTTGGTGGCAACTGTGCTTGTTGAGAGACGGATAGGATCTGGTGGAAAGATTAAGACGGTACACTCTATACAGACAGAACTAATTGATCATCAATAGGTAAAATGACGTGATGCGACGTTCTTGTGTCTACAGATGTTTTTTACAACTACACTGGTAGTAATGTGGTTCATACCATACCAGCATCACTGATTCGACGATTACTGATGCGCAGCAAGGAAGACTTACGAGGCTGTACTCTCCTTTTCGGAGTTGATAAAGCATACGCCTGCGTCAGTTCTTCGTCCACCAAAGCGTTGAACAGGGCTGTTAGATCCGTCAAACTTGTCCTTTCTGGTACGTAATCTGTATCGTAGCATAAGCGCACCAGCTTTAATCCTAGCACTCCCATTGAATCGCGAATATACTCCCTTGCCTCTTTGTTTTCAGCTCCTGGAGCTTCACCTATGAAGCCTTCGCTTGAGTAGAAGACTGCAACCATGAATAAACCCGCCCATCCAAAGCATCTTCTGTACATATATGCCATTTCTTCTGCTGTCCTTCCGCAACTCATTTCCGAGAGATAACACTTCAAAAAAGTCTCGATGAAACGCCTAATTTGTATATTCGCATTGGACTCGGTATTTTTGATAGCATGCGCCACCATGCATGCCAACGGCCACGAAAGAACGTACCCAGCGTCTCGACCAAACGGTCCGACAGAAGTCATTTCAAAATCACAGAGAATAATTGTTCCGTCGGGCGCGAACAGGTCAAGATCTTGTTCGTCAGGTTTGGCTTCCACAAGGATATTGAATGCGTGAGAATCGCTATGAATGAGACACTCATTTCTTTTAAAGTCAGCATGATTGGCATCTAATACTTTCAGCACGACATCGGTTCCCATCTTGGCGCAGTAATGTTCAGTACGACTTTGAGGCTTACTTTTCAGACATAAATCTTCTACAGAAGAACGTAGCTGCTGGAACGATGGATCCAAGTAGGACTTGACTTGCTCATTGAAGTGGGGGTCATAATCCTTCATGGAGTTGATTGCTGCTAGTGCATTAGCTACTTTGGGAGCAGCTCTAGGATCGATGGATCCGTCGATGAACTGATTGCTAAATTGCTCATCGGCCTTTGACCACATCGTGACCAATAGTTTCATCTTTTGTCCTTCGTGTTCGACATCCCACAAGGCAAGCGGAGCAACAACACAATCGGGCTTGATCTTTGAGAATGTCGATATCATCTCATACTCATTGACAGTACGCTGGAGGTCATAAAGTGCATCTTTGTCAGGGTTCCAGACTGCACGTTCAAATGTAAGCTTGGCAAAGAGACAAAGATGAGGTTGGTCAGGGACGAAGATCTTGTAGGAATAGTTTGTGTATCCTCCCGAAAGGACGATTGCCTCAATTACGCTGCTACCAGTTGCAGATGATAGGGTGGCAGCTTTTTTGATGTCTTGGAGTATTTGGTGAGAGGATGATGCGCTCCTCTGAATGATGGTGTTGACGACAAGCTCTCGTTTCTTTATCTTTTCATCGTACTCCCATATTTCTTTAGTCTTGTCGATGTTATTGTTAGCATTTGCTCCCATGTTATTAGTGGTAGACAGTGTTACTACAATTATGTTGTTTATTGCTTGAGTAATGATGTGCTTCGTTGTTTGCAACGTCTTTATTGGATTTATGAATCTTACGCCGGAGGAGCAACCAAGAGAGAGGAACACACTTTGCGTCTTGGTGATGGTTTTGATGTGACAACGTCCTACTGTAGGAATTCATACTGTTATCACCCAAGACGCTTCGTGTTTGCACACGCAATCTTCAGTCGGCTTTTATCTTGCTAGAAGTATTGTACCTCTGCTGAGCTGCATCGTTCAGGCTCCGCATCTTGGGGTGTAGAGCAGCACACCTCGACGAGATTCAGTCATAAAACGCAAACCGAATAAGACGAAAGTAAAAGACAAGCAACACTGACTGAAAGTCAATCTCGATCTCAACTCACCTTCTCTATCTGAACGATCTACCATTAATCATGTCACTCGAAGAAAACTTCCGCGACTTCTATAACAACTTTGGCATCGAGCAAGATCCAGGCAAAATGAAACATCTCTTCGATGGCATATATCACGATGATTTCAAGAATGAACTTGATGGGGAACATTTGCTGGACAAGGACCAGCTATGGAAGATTCAAACAGTCGTCATCAAGAGTGGGACCTCTACTGCAACAGTGCTCATGTTCAAATACGTCGAACCAAATGTTGTAGAGTACAAGGTTCACTTCAAAGGAATACATGATCATGTTGGTAAAACAGTTCATTGCGCATACGAGCTGATGGATGGCAAGATCTTCCACGGCCGGGCAGTCGACGAATCATCTGTCACCACAATGTAAGTAATATACATATATCTTGTAAAAGACTTTATATAGTCACACTGATGCAAGCTCATTCTCAACACGATGTGTTCTTTCTCTTTCTCTCCTCACACTACGATAGCTCAAACGTAAAAACCGCTATTGCCAATTTTCAACTTGTCCAGAAGAATGCGCAAGCATTGTTCTCTTTCTTTGATGGTATTCCAAGGCCCTTTGACGACGAAATGGAGAAAGCATTTGATGCACTCTACCATCAAGACTTCATTCACAACATGGATGGCAAACCTCTCAACAATGCCCAATGGAAGGAACGCTTGACCGCATTTGCTGAAATTGGTACAAGGGTTTCTTTATTGAAATTTGAACCCAAGGACGATGTTCACTTTGAAACTGGTATCCGTGTGATCAACAAAAATATTGATGTTGTCGGATACTCTCGTGGGACAGTTAGTGGTTCGTTGTTGCTAAAGATCGAGCCTCATAAGCAATCGGAGGCTGAATATGCCATGATGCAGGGCCAAAAGCAACAGGTGGTACACTCTGACTCCGAAGAGCTTGCCCACATTGCAAATGCTCAGTAGGAGTTAGATAGATCTTGAAAGTCTAAACTCTAAAATCCTAATAAGTTCCACTTGCTTTCACTTAAATATCTCAAGCAGTAGGGTGACCCTCCTGTATATTCATTCTTGATGTTTTATCTTTTATCTTCGCCCAAATTGAAACTCAAGTGGATCTCGCTCACTCAAGTTGATTGGGTTGTCTGCTTCCAAGCGCGAAGCAAAAGGAGCTCCATTAGACTAAATGAATTACGTGACACCCTTAAAAAATAATGCTATGCCGCTCGATTTCGAGCTCAGACCTGATATTATGTCTCGTCCACTCTGCCAAGCGCCAAGTAAGCATGTCATTTTTATCACTATCCTATCATAGTATCACTATCACCTGACCTGCCTTGACTCCGGCCGAATCACCCATGCTATCGAATAGTAGATAAGATGAACGAGAGTAATAATGATAGCATGTCACGGCACTTGTTCGAGTTTTGTGAATCTGACTCGCTTTCAGAAGAAGGCCTCCGTGAAATAATTGAGCATCATGAATTGATGCCCAATAATGATAATCAAGTGGGCGACTACAATATCTTCATTGCGGCGTGCGACAATGAAAGGATTACCAAGGAAATAATTCAATGCCTTCTAGAATATTTTCCTGCCGCTGCCGGTGCTGATGACGATGATGGGTTGTCGCCGCTTCACGCTGCATGTGGTAACCCAAATATGACACTTGGCATAATGCACCTACTCATCGACGCAGCTCCCGCCTCTGTTCGCAGCGAAAGCAATACGGGTAACATGCCCCTCCATGTTTTATGTGCGAATGAAACAATGGATGAAGCAACTGCAATTCAAATTTTGAAGTTGCTTCTCGAGAAGTGCCCAGAAGCAGTACGGCATGTAGATAACGAAGGCCGTCTTCGTCTTCCAATTCACATTGCGAGTGTGGCGAGATCGCTTGATTTTTGCCGTGTGCTGTTGGAAGCATATCCTGGATCTGAGCAAATAACTGATGCCAACGGTGCATTGCCTCTCCATTATGCGTGTACGTGGAATACCGTTGCCACAGTCGAGTATTTCCACAAACTTTACCCTGATGCCATCCATCACGCAAACCCCAATGGATTGTATCCCATTCACTGCGCAATTCGCAGTATCAATCACAGAGACAACCCATCCGTTGCTTTAGATATTGTGAAGTTCCTCCTGGGTTGTCATCCCGATGTGAAGTTGCAGAAATACGGGGGGGGGTCGTCGGAAGGTTCTCTCCTTCATTGGGTTTGTCTTCAGAAGTGCAATGATTCAAAGATTGATTGTGCTCTCGAGATCTTCCAGATAATTTATGATGCATACCCAGAATCCATTCGCATGGAAGACAATAACGGTTGGTTGCCTCTTCATGCTCATTGTCAACTAGGTAATCAAGATGAAAGAAGTGCATTGAAAATGTTGAAAGTGATTATCGAGAAGCACCCCGAAGCAGTCCGTCACGCAGATAATTATGGCAATCTTCCAATTCACATAGCGAGTTGGGGGAGATCTCCTGGGTTTTGCGGGTTATTAATCGAAGGGTATCCTGGATCCGAGCGAATAAGTGATGCCAATGGTGCACTGCCTCTCCACTTGGCATGTGCGGGAAACACTGTTCCAACAGTAGAATATTTGTATCGCCGATACCCTGATGCCATCTACCATGCGATCAATGATGCAGCATATCCAATTCACATAGCAATTCGCGGCATTCTTCGCAGGGAAGATCCGATAGCTGCTGTGGAAGTTGTGCGCTTTTTGCTGGATTGTGATCCCAATGTGAAACTGCAGAAGGTTGAGGGAAGGTCTCTGCTTCATTTTGCTTGTAGGAGGAATTATAATGAATCAAACATTGAGGCAGGTGTGCAAATGATCAAGATCATATTCGATGCACATCCCAAAGCGATTGAAAACAATAGAATTGTGTCCAATCTTCGACATTATCATCATCAAGTGCAAGCATTTATCAATGACGAACTAGTCTATGCTCGTCAAGCCAAAGATCTCCCCCTGATGACAACACCTGATGACAATGGACAGCTTCCACTGCACAGAGCACTTCAAAACAATGTAAGACTTGGCTCAATCAAACTGCTAGTCAAAGGTAATCCCCACGCTGTTCAATCTTCCGATAATAGCGGTGCATTACCCTTGCATGTTGCCTGTATGCATCACGTTTCTGCTAAAGTTATTGACTTCATAGTGGGACAGGATACATCAACACTCGACTCCGTGGATCAAGAAGGAAATACAGCTCTTCATCTTGCTTGCCTTGGCGCAAGGCATGATATCATAGCTCTTCTCTTGGATGAATTTGATGCCGTATCGGTATCGAAACGAAACGTCGACAAGAAGCTCCCTATTGACCTTCTGTTCGAAAGCAATGCAGTGGGAGATAGAGAAAGCAGTGAATGCACAGAGAGCGTGTATCGGCTTCTGAAGGCACATCCTGAGACAATTATGGGCATCGGTACACAGATAGAATCCGTTCCAGCTTCTTTTCCTTGTAAAAGTGGGAAGAAGAGAAAGTTGGGCCATTAAATATACATAACCTTGCCTGTCGCCCACTGCAGTGTGACTATAGAGCAAATAATAATATCAACAATTCATTATCCAAAAGCCGCAGTAAGAAAGTACACCTGAATAGGATAGGAGTACGTGAAGAAAGGAGCGAGGCAAGTGTATCTTGGTAGAGTGATCAATGATGGTACGGATGGCATCTCACCGCACGCGATGCGCCCCCGAGAAAATGCCCATTTCTGCAAAAGACCAAAACGACAATGCTGCCAATGAAATCTGGCGATAAGCAATAGATAGGTAGCCCAGCTCTCCTTACCCACACTGCGCTGCTGTTGCTACGGCAACATAACATCAATGCTACCCAACACCGCTGCAACCAAACAAAGGAGCAGCCGTCGCTCCTCCACTTCTCGTTTAAAATCGCCAACAATGACGACGTTATTTTTAATCAGTGCAACGGCCGTTCTGTTCTCAACCTCCACCACTACTAGTACTCTGCCATTATTTGCCATGGCCGACGGTGGAGCCGACGATCAAGACGCCGACAACAACAACTATTACTATGGCGGCAACGGCGATGACGATAACACGTCCTACAACAATAAAAAATATTTCGACGATCAGTACAGCGCCGAAAACCCCTATGCCGCCGATGGGTCCATCCTCTACTGGACAGACTTTGCCATCTTTCCCAAGCGATGTGTCAGTTGGAATGGAGTCGATCAGATCAAATTCGACATGTATGAAAAATCCTACAAGCATTGCAGTGATTCGCCCATGGGGACGTACCTGACGCCCGTGTCGACTTTTGTCAATGCGTATTTGAACCAACTGACTACCAATGCGGCTGATGAGGGGTATGAGGATTATGAGGTGCCTGAGGTGGCAGCGGCGTATGCACAGTGTGGACAGGGGCCGCAGGTCAATGGGGTGCAGTATTATTATCAGGTGGGGTGCTCGGATACCAATCCTTTGGCGCTGGCGATTAATATTTATGAGGATAATACTTGTACTACCCCCAGTGAGGTGGATGGCTATGATGACTCCAATTTGCAGATTGATCTTAATTTGCCCTTTCAGAAGTGCACCCCCTGTGTTGTTTGGATGGATAAGAATGATGATGAGGTGGATGATCAGTACTATGTCAATAAACAGAAAAATGCCCCGCTTTGTTCGAATGCCTGGGCGGAGAAGGAGGATTGTAGTGGGAGTTGTAACCGAAAGACGGGCTATAGTATTAAGGAGGGGTGGAATAAGGCGGATAAGGTCTTGTTGACCATTTTGACTCTTTTTGGTGAGTACTTATCAGGTGTTTGATAATATTGAAGGTTTGATTTTAGTTGTTTATGGGTGCTGTCAAGAGTGAATGTGATGGAACATGAAAATTAACACTCCCTCCATTCCCCCCTCTTCTCTATGTAATTACAGGATTTGGAATGTGCATCTCCATCGTCAGCAAACGCCAAAAAATGTCGCACAAAGACGCCCTCCTTGAACAAGCTGCCATTTCTGCCGCTGGTCTCCAACAATCCCACATCCTTGGCAGCTTTGGACTTCTTATCCTCATCATTATCGTCTTTGCACTATTGGGATTGAAGAAGATTACATGGGCATTATTGTTAATGCTGAATATTGTCCTATTTGCCTATTTGATGAAGTTGACTGTGGATGGAAGTGTGAAGGAAACTGTGATTGGACCGGATGGGAAGATTGTGCCGGATGTGGATAGTGATGAGGAAGATGATTACGATGAAGAAGATGATGAAGGGGATTACCAGAATCCTACTCTTCCCCCCAGGCAGACGGAGCTCCCTGAGATTGCTTAAATAGAGATAAGGAGGGAGAGATTTATTAGTGGAGGACATGAAGAAGATATTATGATGGAACATGATTTTTGAGAGGGGGGATTAATTATTATATGTGAATTTTCATTGAGAGAAAGTCTTGATTCAAGTGAGATTAGGAGGTGACAGAAATTAGTAATGCCACTGCATTCTGTGCCTCTTACATAGCAGAGTGATAGCTGCGGTAATAGGCTTAATTTAGACCGTTGTGATAGTAATTGACTGGTGACAGGTAGGTATGTCGTCCCTTACTAGCATGACTGATGGAACGGAATCTCGTCAGTCTTTGTCATCTCTGAAGTAAGTCATCTGAAGGTTCCTTCAGAGGACAAAGACGTGGACGTGACGGGATGTCTGTTTCTGTAGCAAAGCAAAAGTGCTGATTAGTTCCATTACATAAGTAATCTCTAGAGTAGCACTGTAGGATGAGTGTGGATGGGGTCGCTCAGTCGTGGCCAAATTTCCTCTTCTTCCCTTTCGGTTCACTTGTGTAAGCAGCCAAAGTAGATTGCATTGTGCTCATCCTCATAACGGTCTCGGGGTATGCCTTGAGAAGCCGATACACGCTCTCCATGTAGTCAACACTCTCCCGATCATGAACCAAATCGCTTTCCCAAAGGAGATCGATAGGGAGCTTCTTGCCAGCGTTCCATCTCGATACTGATACGGCATCATACTTCTCCAGCAACATTGCTATGACCTCATACCTTGCGCCACGGCAAGCAAGATGCAGTGCTGTATTTCCATCCCTATCAACGGCGTCGAGAGTCGATCTATCGAGTCCAATCAGGTAATCAATGACGTTGGTAGAATCGTGATGCATACAGGCAACATGCAGTGGCAATGATCCGATACTGTCGGAAGATTGCACAGATTGAGGATTGCCTTTCACGAGCAGCTTGATTGAACCAAGTCTGACATTATTTTGAAGAGCTCTGTGCAGTGGGAGCTGTCCATTGTCATCAGGTGTTGTCATCAGATGGCGATCCTTGGCTTGACGAGCATAGACTATCTCCCTGTTGATGAATGCTTGCACTTGACGATGAAATTGATGAAAATTGGACACAATTCTATTGTTTTCAATCGCTTTGGGATGTGCATCGAATATGATCTTGATGATTTGGATACCTGCCTCAATGTTTGATTCATTATAATTCCTGTTACAAGCAAAATGAAGCAGAGACAGTTCTTGTGGAGTATTCTGTAGCTTCACATTGGGATCGCAATGCAGCAGAAATTGTGCAGTTTCTACAGCAACAGCAGGGTTGTCTCTTTTTCTCGTACCCATAAGTGCATAGTGAATCGGATAATGTCCATTTGTTGTTGCATGATTGATGGCATCGGGATATTGCCGATACAAATATTCTACCGTTGCCAGCGAGTTTATTGCACATGCATGGTGGAGAGACAGTCTACCGTTGTCAGTAGTCATTTGCTCAGATCCAGGATATGCTTCTATGAGCACTCGGCAAAACTCAGGAGATCGCCACTCTGCCGCCATGTGGATTGGAAGATCACCACCGTTATTGGCATGCCGGATCGCTTCTGGATACTTCTCGATGAGCAACTTCAAAATTTGAATTGCAGCAGCTTCATCCACTTTTCTGTTGCAGCATAACGCATGGAGAGGCATGGCTATATCGTATTTGTTTACATTCCGAAGAGAGGCGGGAGCTGCACCGATGAGGAGTCGGATGAATCGAGTGTCACATTACTATTGAAGCATGCAGCGTGGAGAGTTGTACAGCCATCCTCATCAATAGCACCGGCAGCAGCAGGAAAATATTCGAGAAGACATCGAATTATTTCCTTGGTAATCCTTTCATTGTCGCACGCCGCGAAGAAGAATTCATAATCGCCCACTTGGTTATTTTTTGGTGTCAATCCTTGACGCTCAATTATTTCACGAAGGCCTTCCTCTGAAAGTGCCTCAGTGGCACAAAATGCTAGTAATTCCATCAGCCATGGAGCTACTGACTGTCTGCTGTGGCCGCCGCCCTCGCTCATGGTTAAAGAGATGATAGGTAGGAAGAAGTACCATAGTGCTCTCCTGGAGGATTTGGGGTACCGATTTGCGAACTCTGCGTAGGAATCAGTAAGTACGAAGTCGGCAGAAGCATTGCTCTTCAATCTTTGTCTCTATCATCGGTCCTCGGCTAGTTTGCTCTTCAACTAATAATAACTGAAGTAGGGATGGATAAACAGCTCGACAGGGCCACCAAGCGCATCAAGGCCGAACGAGATGACCTTCTCGGACGTGTCGATGCAGAAATCGAAAAATGTGATATTGAAGAGAAGCGGCTCAAAGATAAATTGCAATATCTTGAAGAGAAGAAGAAAAACTCCGCTGCAGCACATGGCAGTGCTTCTGCAACAGATGATGATCTGATTGAAGTTAATGCCGGTGGCAAAATAATTGCTGCGAAGCGTGGTGTAATGTGTCAAAAGAAGGGCACCAGACTGGAGGGATTATTTAGTGGACGATGGGACAAGAAATTATTGAAAGATGGCAGCGGCAGAATATTTTTAGATGTCAATCCAAAGGCTTTTCGGACGATTGTAGATTACCTTAACGAGTTGGCCATCTCCGCGGAGGATGAACAACCTGATCTCCCGTACGATAACGGTGGGGAGCTGATACAATTTTTTACATATTTTGGATTACATCATCGTTTCTTCAATAGTAACATTATCAAGAAACCCTCCCATTTCGATACAATCCATCAATGGCTAAAAGAAGACGGATCGGATGGTGACCTGAAACTAATCTACCGCACCTCTAGAGATGGATTATCAAATCAAATGTTCCACAATGAATGTGATAACGTCGGTCCAACATGTATAGTGTTGGAGACGGATGAAGGTCATGTCCTTGGGGGATATTCAAATACACCGTGGCAGAGCTCTGGTGGCTACATGACCGCGGACAAAGCCTTTCTCTTCGCATTACATGGATTTGGTATCACATCTCCTATCAAGATGAAATTAAATGATTCAAATGAATACGCAATTGAGGCAAATTCATCTTACGGCCCAATATTTGGGGACCATGACCATGAAGACACCATGCTTGTGTGTCTGGATGAGGATAGCTCATATATCAGACTTGAAAGTGGAGGGGCCTACGAGGATACCCCATGGCAAGGGGAAGAATGTAGCATCAAGGAAATGGAAGTATATCAAGTGGCTGGGGGGCAGCGCTCCCTCAACTCTGCGAAGAAACCACCTACAGTCGACCGATTTACGAAGGATGTGAACGAAGCCATCAATGAGAAATGGACATCGCTATTTGCACTTGAGCAAAAATTAGCGTCCCTGGAAGAGAATTTGAAAGATGAGGAAGAATTTATTGAATCCTTGTCTGGTGGAGACAGACAGGATATCATTACGCTAAATGTTAGTGGGACAGTGATGGCGACAAAACGTGCTACATTGATGATCGCAGAAGACTCAGTTCTTGCGCAACAATTCGACGATACGAAGTGGACAGAGCAACGCAGCAATCTACAGGTCAAGGAGTGGGCACCAGATGATGTTATGAATTGGGTGAAGAACATAGAGGGTGTTCCAGATAATGTTGCTAGCCTGTTTCAGGAGAATGAAATCAATGGAATAGAGCTGCTTGCCTTGGATAAAGATGGATTGAAGATGATTGGAGTCGACCGTGTGGGAACAATCTGTCTCCTTTTCGATGGGATCAAGTCTCTTAAAGAGAAAGTGAATCAGACCGAAGTTACCCTCATTGAGCATAGTCCGTATTGTTTTGGCAAGATATTGGATTATCTTCGTTTGAAGAGGCTTCAATCAATCAACCTCGCTGAGGAACCAGCTCTTCCCACTGTCTGCGAGTCGCAACAGACGAGGTTTGAAAAGGTTGTGAAGTATTATTTCCCTGGGGAGAGCTCGTCGTTCATTCTTGGCCCACCACGGGAAAACTAACCTGGATCCAAAGGCTGATGCTACTATTCGATTCAGCAATAATTATCTTACTATACTTCCTAAATAATAACCTAATTGAACCTTGTCATTTTTCCTTCTCCTCTGGATAACCAAAGATCTCATAAAGCGGATCCAACGCTCCCTTCTCTCTCTTCCAATCAATCACAGTTTGCATAATATCAATGGCCCCCTTGATACGGTCATCCATTTCAATGCCCCGTAGCACCAATGCTTCCTCTATCAATCCTTTTTCATAAAGAAGCATAAAGTCTCCTTCGTTATCTACCTCTACTTTTCTCACAAACATAGACAGTGCTGTTTGACCATAATTTAGACATGCAAATCCATCGTAACATTCTCCCGGTTGAGTATCCTTTCCATTAATGTTATGTTCACTATCACGACCTTTGACACTACCAAACTTTGCCCATAATTCAATAGCAATATTATTCACCGGACCTGGTCCCACAGCCGACCAAAAGACGCCATATGGTTTGGGCGGTGCTCGGAAATCTCGTTGATTGGTGTCGGTGAAAATGACATACAGTGATTTAGGTGTGTTGGGGGGATCGTCGGAGGAGAGATCCTCTACAACGCGGCCGAACTCTCTGGGGTACTTCATTTATCCTGCGACGGCTGCGATGCTGGCTTGATGATGTAGATTGACAAAGCAAGCGCTGATATTACTTAGGGACCACCCCTACTTTGACAAAGCATGCGCTGATATCAAGAGCGCGTGGAGGTGGCGAGCGAGGCGGCGCAATCCGAGTGGTACCAGAATAAGTACTAATTCCTACATACATTGGCTCCTGTCGAAAAAGAACATGAATAACAGTACCACGTAACTAACGTGCGTACAAAAATAACCTAAACCCCCACTTA
>JALLBH010000430.1:0-41049 GCA_036940005.1 Skeletonema menzelii | reverse complement strand
GATTTTTTACGAATGGAGTCACTTCGGCTGTACAAACAGGTGTCCTGCAATCGTATCCAGTCCAACCTTCTGCGCACTCGCACACGTCGGGTGCAATACAGATACCTCCGTTGGCACACCGAAAGCAACCTTCTCTTCCGATTGCAGACAACGGCGCGTCGCAATCAGGATCGTAGTCGCCCTGAACACACATCGGCATAGAACAATCTGAGGCCATGTAGCCAGTGAGACCTCTCTTGGCGTTTGCGTGAGTCTTCCACAAAATGGATTCCATTTGAATGCAATGGCATTCATCCTTACTCACGCACACCCCTCCATTCTGGCATCCTACTACTTCACCGGTCGCTTGTTGGTGTCGGCAAAGTGGTGTTCTACAATCAAAGCCCCCATATCCATCTTTGCACGAGCAAGTATCAGGTGCGATACAGCTGCCAAAATTAAAGCATTCAAAGATTCCTTCTCCGGGAAATTCAGGACCCTTGAGCCAAGAACCCGGATCCTCAGCACTTCGTTGGTAGTTGTTGTAATTGACTCGCACATACCGACCCGACTTGAGGCCAACACTAGCGCCAACCCCATGCGCTGCAATCAGTCCTGCATCATCCAAATAATCTCCCTGTTCCCATTCAAAGACATTGCAAAGGAACATGTTTGACGTTTGAATCAAGGAAGTATTATGGGTGTTGACCATTCTGCTTAGATCAGGCCCGCATCGCAAAATATCTCCTTCTTCGTCTCGAAAGGACAACGGGACTTGTAAATAGCTGCTAAATTTCCATTCTCCGAGAGAATTGTTGCTGCAAGTAGCGTTGTGAATGCCAAATTCCAGATCTTTGCAACGGAAGCAGGTGTAAGTGGAAGTTTCATCTTCAAAACAACATCCAGTATCAAGAACGTCCCAACCGCACCCGCTTTGAAAGCTCCGTCCATCATTTTGAGTGACCATATTGTCATACTCAGGACATGTTGCTTCATTACATTTCAAATCACCACCTACTCGACCACCAAGTGGAACTATATCATCTACACCTGATTCGCTTGTGTTGACATTGAGTCTGAACCTTTCAGCTTGAACACAAATCGGTACAGAACAGTCATACCCAGTCCATCCTGTCAATTGAGGATCCCCATTGGGCTTCTTGAACAGTGGGACGCCACCGCCAATTCGTCCATCTCTCCATTCATTCTCCCATTGAAAACACTGACAGACATCTGGCGCAACACAAACTCCATTGTTGCAGTCTTGTGCACAAAGAGGTACCGAACAATCACTTCCTGACCAACCTCGTTCACATGTACATGTATTTGGATGTGTGCAATTGCCATTGTGAAGGCAAGTTTGTTCGCATAGAGGAAACGAACAAAATTGACCAGCCCATCCAGGCGAACATTCGCATTCGTTAGGGGCCACACAAGTTCCATTATTAAAGCAGCCGCGGACAACTCTGTCAACGCATTCCTCATCTCTCGACGCAAACCACCTTCCTCCAGAGACGTGGGACCTCTTGTCATCGTGTGTAATCACTGGGCGAAATGCCTCGTTTGTATCTTGTACCAAGACAATATCTTTATCCTCTCCACTGCAACGCCTTTCGAATTCCACGATACAGACTCCTTTCACCCAATCTGCTCCCGTCACCTCCCATATACCATTCTTCATGTATCCTTTGTTGGTATATGTAAAAAGCGATGTTGCACTGTTCATACTGTTTTTGTACCTGGTGAGTGCTGGTGTTTTTCGATGTGTTGGTGGGAAGCCCATCCCCTCCCAATGGGAGTAAATGTGTCCATCACCTTCCACCTTTGTATCCATAAATCTGGAATAGTAATTTGGATGGTCATGAATATAACCTGAACGATAATCTTCCCATTCTGAAACACTACGAATTGAGCATTCATATCCGCCCTGAACATGACTTTCGTTTCCGTAAAGGTAACGCGTGCCATTCAACACCAAAACAGCCCTTTCCACCGAAGTAGCGTTGATGAATTTCTCTGACCAGAGTATCACATCAGCATTACTCGAAAAATTCCGTGTCGAGTCTAGATTGAACAATCGATTTGGATCCAAGTATGGCTCGAACGTCGTGAATGAGGCATCTGTTTGAACTCCCTTAACAAATGACTCCAGATCGGGCTCATAATAACCTCCTCCGCACACGGGTACTCTGCAATCAAATCCGGCCCAACCTTTTGCACAAGAGCACACATCAGGAGCAACACATGCTCCTCCATTAGCGCACATGTATGCCCCTTGAGTTACATTGTAGAACTGAGCGAGAGCGACTTGACGATCTGTTTCAAATGTGTATGGTTGCGTTATACCAGGTTCTGCTTCGTTGAAAGCATCCCAAGGTTGGCGTTGATTACCTTTCCACCCATACGGCAAGCTGGGCGTGTAACGATGATAGGAGGAGGTTGTATTATCAAACGAAGAAAGGTATTGAAAATGCGTAACAGCGTCTTTATCAAGCTCAATCGTCATACAAGGCGGAGGCTTGTTCATTCGTCCAGATTTGTAACGCCCGGTTACTCCAAGTTGTGGCGTCGAAGGTGTGAACAGTCTGTCTTTTTGAGCACAATCTAAACCATGAGTTTCCTCGCACCACCAGCTGATATTGCAAGGCTGATATTGAAGCCAATGCTTTGGTCTGGTAGGATCGTCCATCCATTTAGGCATGGCTTCCGATGAGACAAAGAATCCTTGATGACATACTGGGAGGCTGCAATCGTGACCGGTCCAGCTAGGTGGGCACTGGCAAGTATTCGGAGCGACACACATACCTCCGTTTGCACATGCCTGATCACACTTTGGTGTTCTACAATCTAATCCTGCCCAGTCCGTCGGACAAGAACATTCGTTTGGAGCACTACAGTTTCCGCCATTGCCACACGTCTGTTCGCAAACGGGCGTTGTACAATTCGAATCAAACCAGCCGTGGGGACAAGAGCATGTATCAGGAGCAGAGCAATGACCCCCATTCTGACAAGCCTGAACGCACATAGCCTCGAGACAATCTTCACCGCGGTATCCTGGAATACACGCACAAAGGTCCGGGCCAACACATAGTTCACGGTCTGAGCATTGCGCATGACAGAATGGTTTTGTGCAATCCACTCCTTCCCATCCTTCTTTACACTCGCACTGATCTGGACCGACACAACGTCCGCCGTTCTCACATGCAAATGTGCATGTCGCGCTTAATGCTCGTATGGCATGATTGTCTCTATCTGCAACAAACATCAGCCGCAAACCATCGTCCAAAGATGCATTTACGAAAGCACTTATCCCTGATGGGTGTTTAAACTGACTGTGTTGGGGAGGAGATGAGTCATTGAACCCACAGAGATCTCCGTGTAGACTAGCTGGAGCACCCGCAATAGTTTGAACATTCATCTCTCTTGAGCTATTCCGAACAACAAAATATTGATGCCCGTCAACTACACTATCTTTGCCAAGAGGTTTCAAGACAACATTGATGACATGTTCTGAAACGATAGTAACGTCAACAAGTCCAGCGGTACCATTCAAAATGCCCTCGTGAACAGCTGCTCCGCAGATAGATGAGTCTTCAGTGAATACATTTATCTCGCCTATGACAGGCAATTCAACACTAGAGACAGCGGTGATCGTGGTGCTGTTAACGCAAAAGTCGGAGCACAAGACGGTGATTTTTGTGCCATCATTTGGATCTTCCCGTACATTAGTCCTGTTGTCGTCAACTACGAGGTTGGAAGTGTCATCCCATCTGCGTTTGTTTAGCAGACTTGGCGGAGGCGAACCAACACAATTCTTCCTTATTCTGCCTATAAAGTCGTGGCCAAGATCAATATCATACTCATTTCGATAGAAGTAGTTGTGATGGATATTTCCTTCGACTGCAGTTGCAGATAGACCAAATTCATCAGTTGGCTCATTGTACGAGGAGCAGCCTTGAGGCCTGATAATTGACGATAAATTATCAAGGCACGAAACTCGCGGCAAAAGTTGCGATGGATTGCTTACGCGTCGTACTCGGCACGACACCGAGTCAACTGCGTATGCAACCCCATCCCCAGTCACCGTTATTGATGCAGGATTGTTGAGTGATGTTTCGGAGCCTATCCCATCACGCATGCCTTCGTTGGAAGTGCCAGCTACGGTTGTGACTGATCTCAAGCTCAAATCAACTCTTCGAATCCGATGACGATCAGTTACGAGAATGGCGTCTTCATCAGGAATATAAGCAACGTCAGATGGATATGTGAAAGAAGAATCTCTCAACGATCCATCATTGTCACCTGGAAGACCAGACAGGCAAGGATGCGGACATCCTTCTAAGTGTGTTCCGTTTTGTTGAAGCTCGGCAGTAGTCACAGCGCCTGCAATCGTTGTCACATTGCCAAACCGATCTATCAACCGGATAAGGAGATTGTTTGTATCAGCAACAAAGACTCTCCCATCGTTAGTAACAGTGATACCATGGGGAGAATCGAACCTAGAAACCTTTTTTGACCCGTCAGAATAACCTGGCCCGGGAGTTGAATTGCAACGACCAGCAAAGCATTCAACTCTCACATTAATCCATCGTTTTTCTCCACTTCCTTGATCAACAATTACATCCCCAGTAATCTTCCGAATGCGGTGGTTCCCCGTGTCAGATACAAATAAGGCAAGCCTCCCATTTCCACTTTCGTACAGAAACGAGTCGGGATCGATTGGATTTTCGTAAGGCCACGATTCCCAATCACGCCACAGCGCAATATCGGTTGGCGAAGAGAATTGGACGCCTTCCGATGATAACCCATCTTTGCTACCTGAAATACCTGTGCCTGCAATTGTCGTGACATTTCCAAAGGGCGAGATCATCCTAACTGCGTTGTTGCCAGTATCTGCCACGTAAATGTATCCATCATGATCAACAGCAACGCCTTCCGGGTGACGAAATCTAGCATCAAGTCCCTCTCCATCGATGAATCCTTCTTCTCCATTGATCGATCCAGCGAGAGTAAAAATGTAGCCTTGCGGATTGAATGATGGAGCGCGAGGAGTATCGCCTTCTTTCAACCGTGGATACTCCCAAGTGGTAGTTGGATATGATCCTGATTCCCAGGGGGTTGATTTTAGTTCATCCGTTGTTATTCTGAGTGCGGTGCCATTTTCTCCGTGACCCCAGCATCGCAACGTGCACATTGAATAGTCAGTATGAAAACTAGACTGACACGCAGGAGAACCCGAGAGGTACATGCATACATGCGTGGTGGTAATACCGCCAAAGTCGTAGCGGTGAGCGCCGTTGACAGCCCACGGGACGTCGGATATTGTTGGGATATTGATCTCATCTTGCCACGATAGCCCCTGCAACTGAAAATGACACGTTTGATTCTTTTGAGTACCACAGACGATATCCTCACAAATATGGCATTTTGACTGCACACCGCGAGCATCGCATTCGTGGCGAACGTCTTGTTTGTTCGTAGATACTCGCCCTTTTGTTTCTTCTTTCTGACCGATATATTTCGAGTATGCAAAGGGCCATGTAGGATTAACTACACTATCACACCAATTCTGTGTCGACCAATGACGATGTATTTGCATACCCAGGCATGCTGGCAAAAGAAGCGATAGCACAAGGAATTGCATGAATCTGCATTGTGTTGGCAACATCTTTATTTTTGGGTTCATGTCGATCAGAAATATGGGAGGGTTTGCTTTTAAAAATTTCGCCCACCAAAAATATTGTCAGCGTCCCTTGTCCCGAGGGATTGTGGGTGGAAGTAAACTTCATGCATGTGAAGAGAAATATGCTTCATTCTGAAGGCAGCGTAGCAGGGCGTTCTCCTACTTTACACTTTTCGTGTCTGATTGAACTGGCCGGGGAAGAATTCGTCAAGGAACAATCTAACCTGATCATCTACATCTTGTGCACTCTCAGCGCGAAAGATCTTAGCAATACAATCACGAATCTTCATCTCAGCATCACCATCTTGGGGGAAGATCTTGTCCATCTCGGGGCGATGTTGTTGTACCTTTTCAACCATGAGATCCTTATACTTGGCAAGCGTCGTATTGTGAGGTAACCCATTGCCAGCAGAAGTAACATCATCATCTTCTTCTTCACTCATTACATCGTCGCCATCGTCATCACCATCAATTTTAAGGCCCCTGACAATGTGTTCTGCGCGATAGTATAATTTCTTCTCAAAAACAGGCTCTCCTTTCCAATCTTTTTCATCCGACAAACCCTTTATTCGTTCCATACGCACATAGGATCTGCTAATGCGGTTTGCAGGCCCCGTAGCTTCAAATTTCGTGCCAATAGTAGCCCTCTCTGCAGCTTTTATATCAACTACAGATGACTGATTGGGGATTTGCAACAGCTCTTTGTCTTTTCTCCTGCGCTGCTGCACATTCACTTGACCACCTTGCTGTCTTTTGGGGATTGAAACATAAAACTTGGCGGTAATAACCGAATATTCTGCCATGTTTGCCTCTCTCCACTCAGAGTATTGATGGCTGTTCTGCAATTTGTTCATTTCAGTTCTACGATTCTGGTGACCTTGACGATTGAAATTGTATCCAACATTTCTCGCAAAATATATCGTATTTCCTTCGGCATGAGCGTTTCCGTCGGCATCAGCATTCCCATCTTCCTCGGCACCGTCTCCCGCAGGTTTCTCTTGATTTGGCTGCTGGTCAAATTCATCCTCGTCCTCGCTCATATCCTCATGTATCTTCACGTTTTGATCATCAGGGCGATCTAACCTCCTTCGATATCCTTGATTTGTGTGTGCACGCGGATTGTTCAGTACTTCGATATATTGCTCTGGCTTAAGTCCGCCACGAAATAATTGATTCGCCCCTGTACTAGGATGATACAGAGTAGTCTTCACAGTGGCTGTCGTGTAATAAAAATCAAGCTTAACGAGACCGATGTTCATTGTCTTTTCAAAGAACTCTACTCTAGATGCTTGCTGACTCCCTGTAAATCTCCAGCCATAAGCTGTCGCATCTGGATATAAGTGCTCGTTGACACGTTGTCCTTCGTAATCGGGCCGAATATGATTGTATCGTGGAGTAGAGACAGGTTGCGCCGCAGTAGAACTGGCGACAGTACTGTTTCCAGATTGAAGCTTGACTCGCTTTGCGGGAGCTAAAATCCATTGATGCCGATGGGAGTATCTTGGATTGTCGGGCTTGATCGATCTATCAGAATTTGATGGCAAGGGGGCATTAAAGGCTACCTTCGTTCCATCCAAGAATAGTTCACAGGAAAGGGGAATGGGTGCATTGTTTTTACACTCAAAGAAGAAACTCTTCCCTACTGCCCAATTGGGGATGATAACATTCGTCCACAGTTCATGAGAATGGGCAGGCCCTTCCCCGCGTTGGATTGTTTGCTTAAGCTTCAAACCCCTCCCATCACGAGTCTCTGTGTAGATATCGTTCTCGCCGACATCTAACATAGAGTCATCTACATTGTTTTCTTTTGAAGTTGGAACATCTACCAATTGCTCATCTTTTTCGATTATCATCGTCAATTCTACCAAATCTTTATCAGTCTTCTTCATGCCCAACTTTCGAAGTATTCCAAGTTTGGTTTCCTCCTTATCACATCCTGCATTAAAGTACATTCTGTCAACTTCATCTTCGGCCTCTTTTTGTGGAATGCCTTCTTTGCACCTTAATCCTACGTAATAGCGGATCAAGGGGCCAAGCGCTTGCTTCCAACCCCTCATGATGCTGCTACTTGGACAACTGATTGGTTGAAGCGTTTTTGCCTTTGTGCTTTTATCATTTGTTCCTCTTCCCTTGCCCTTCCCCTTGCGTTTGGACTGAGGTTGTTTGTTATCACTACCAGCTTTCTTCGGCTTAAGCCGGTTATTTTGCCGACCTCTATTGGGATGTGCAGCAGCAACTTGCTGCTCCGGCTGGTCTGATAATGTATTCATGTTTTTCTGACGACGTCGATAGTCTCTGTAAGATGCCTTTGATTGACCGCCGGTATTCCCACCACCTCTCTTGTGAGCCTTTGGCTTTACCATTCGTTTCTTCGGACGGCCGCCATTCTTAGTTGCTTCCTCTCTTGCGCTCTTCATGATTAATGCAGGTGGTTGTTGTTCATAAGAGTATCATAAACAAACCTCTCTCTATCGAGTAGAGCAATTGCAATGAAGATTCCATCTTCCATCTCTTTAGCACGCCTTTTTTGGCGCGGCGAGATGAACTCCCATCACCATCATCAAGGGGCATAAGTAGGCAGGGAAGATACTTAATGATGATATGAAGCCTTTGCCTTTGGCCGGATCAGCTGCCTATCAATATACAGCCGCTCCGCTCCACTACTTCTAATAGTCAAGCTCCGTGCAGAGAAGGCGCGATGGAAGACGACGAAACTCGTTCAAATACCGGCGAAGTGATATTTGCTGCAAAAGACACTCCGCAGCAAATATCTTCATCGCATCAGAGGTTGTTGGTAGAAGCTGGTGAGGATGGTAATACAGGTGATAGTTCCGCTGCAGCAGCACCGACTTCATCAGATGTCCCTGAAGGGTCTAAAACAAAACGACCAAGAAATCTTCCGATCACCAACTTGTTGTCACGGCAGGTCTTGTCTCTAGTCCCCAACATTAAAATTCCAGAAAAGGTAAATTTGTGACATGGAAATAAAAAGCAACCACATAGATGCATCAATGCACTGCTATCTTCTCTAACCCACTTGTGATGTTGTTCAATATTTCCAATATAGCTCTTGGGACACATGAAGAAGTGGAAAGCACTTGTCGGAAGTGCCGATCTAAGGCCGATCTTTGGTTGCTCATTTTGTGGTCCCAGTATCAACGACAAGATTTTCGATCTAAATCTATTGGAGGGTATAGAAGATGTGTGCCCTTTCTGTAGCATGTTAAAAGAGGAAGGGTGGAAACAGCAACCAGTGTCTAGAAACGTGAAGTATGTAGATCCAAGCGGCGCTTCTTGTTATGGTGTCGCAAGCTTTCTCCGTGTATCAACATCTATTGTTCAGCAAAAAATATATTCAACTCGCTCGGAAGATATGAATGATATGGTATGGCTGGTCTATCCTGTTGATGCGTACCCCGATGTTGATCATGGACAGGATGTCAAACCTTCTTTATCTAATCCAACAAAGAAAGACGTCACAAAAAACAAATCCACCTCAACTAAGAATAAACAACCCTCGCTATCGACCAAAGCAGTGTCAGATAGTGACGACTTCCATGGTCTTTCGATCAAGTCTCTTGCTGCATCTCTATCCAAGGAAAGACAACTACCAAAGCGTGATCCTTCCATAACAAAACGACAACTAACACAATACAGTCGGCGCAATTTATATACATCCCATCCAGACCCTCGTCCAATCGCTTCTTGTTCATGGTGTGGAGTCGATAAAGATATGGAAAAGCTTTGTTCCATCTGCGACACTCTGAGAGAGCATGGCTGGTCGACGCACTTAACTTCGGATCAGATTTTTAACGATCACAACGACGAGAAATACAGATGTGTGAAGAACTTTCTTCTTGCTTCAACTGACTACATTGCTAAGGCAATGAATGCAATGCCGGAGGAAGATCGCCTTCGTTTGATTGGACAATATGATGATTTCAACAAGGATTTCAATGAGCAAACTGATTCTCATACAGCATCAGAGAAACGTCAGAGGAACAATCATGCTGCAACTAATGACTATGAAACTTATACACCGAAGAGGCCAAAGGGGACCACTATTCAACTCCCATCTATCTCTCAGCTGTTGACGCAGGACAATGGATTAGAGGGGGTACTTAAAGCAGATTTGCATAGTATTTACAACTTGCACTTTGGAAGCAACGCCAATATTGCTGCTAAAATTCTCACGACGCTTGGAAAAGGCGACATACCGCCAGATATTAAGAATGAAGTTCCTTTCCTTCGCTCAAGCCAGACAATCCAAAAATATTCGAACGGTTCAGATACACACCCATCACGATTTGTTGGAGTATTTCGTGTCGTCGGTGAGGAAAGTAGCTATGCGGTTGCTATCCCCGAGTTTCGTGTTGATTGCCCAACACCACCAAAAGCAGCAACAGTGAATAACGGGCAGCTTTGTTTGCTTCGCGTAGGGATTAAGGAAGAACAGACTGCAGGTCAACTCTTCGCATACATGTATCGTGCATTGTATGGAACAAAAGCATTGTCGGATGCCCTGAAAGATAGCCAACAAGACTTGACCTCGCAAGTCAGCAATGGTGAATTGAAAGTTGAAGAGCCCGTATGCCCCTAGAAACGCTGCAGCCTGGTCCTCTGATGAATGGACTATGATATGCTCCCAGTGCTAGTTAATAATGGCTCTTCTGATGTACGACGAAATGAGTCACTAGGATCCAGCTCTTCATCAATCTCATCGAATTGCAACGTCCCCAGCACATGATGACCTGTTGCCAGAGACGACATTGCCCTCGTTGCTCCTCGTTCAAAGTCGAAGATTATCCTGTTGTAATCCATTAGTGCAATTATCGGCACGATCTCACACAAGAGTAGTAGAAAGAACAGTATGATTGGTGACCACCCACCCTGAGATGTGAGAAGATCGATATCGTGTGTCCACGCCATCAGCATAGATATCCCCCACACAACTCTAGACAAGCTCCAAAAGAGCATCACATTCGATATTTTTCTGAGTGATTCTTTCGAGTTTTGACTTCGATAGGGAAAACCTGAGAAGGACACATTCAGGTAAATGTAAAGTAATGCCACTAGACATACAGCTGATAGATTTATCACAGCCATTGCCACGCTCACAACAGTTCTCACGATGACTACTTGTTCCGATTCCACTCCTCCCATAAAGATCAATATGTATAAAATAATCTGTGTAGCGTAGAGAGAAGTGTTGAAGACCAAGAACAATAGCAGTCCTCTCTTTCTCCACTGTGCCGTACTCTCTGTATGAAACCTACTCAAGAGGCTACACTCTGCCCACACTAGGGTCAGCAGCACATACGTGGATATCACAATTGCATTTGGTAGATCAAAAAGGACAGTCATTGATGAATCATAAAATGCTTGATTCTTTTCGATCGGACGAGTATTATTTGTTGCATCATGCTCATTATGAGACGATGCCGGTTTTAGTGAGTAGTGTGCTCTCACATTGGCCAAATCCATCGCAATCACCCCGATGAAGGACATAACTCGAAGGAAACATACTGTGGCTGCACTGAGAATCAACAGCTTCTTCAGATCGAAATTTGGGTTGACACGTTTGAGAAATTCGAATTTGCGTTTTGCCAAAACGAGACAGAATAGAAAGAGGAGAGATGATAGAAGCAGCGAGACCACAAACAGATCTAGCGTGATTGTGAGATCTGATCCCTCGAGCATTCTTCTTATTGCAATAACGTGCAACGTAGTTGATTTGCCTACTCCCTTGCCCACTGCTGCGCCGCTAAGAAGTATTGTAGTACCATAATATGAATCAAAAAATAATCGTTTGGGCGGATTGATTTTTCACTTCTGATTGTTTTGTGGCGAAGAGCGTGACTGGGAATCACAAGCATGCATCACGAACAAGGCGATTTGATCACGATGTGTCCATAGTTAGGTAGTCTAGAGGTATTATCCCAGACCACGTCACACCAGAAGTCACACGCGGCGCAACGCACTTCACACGAACATAGATAAATACGTACCTATCTACACCTATTTAGGTATTGTACATAGCCGTGCATACTTTTTCCTCTATCTAATCCACCATACATACTTTTGTTGTAGGAAGTAAACATCGCCTTAAAGAACAACAATACCATGCCACCAATACAACGACTAAGAACCTGTTCTAGACCTCTTTCGACACTGTTCACGGCTGGGCGTCGCATAGTGATGGAAAATACTAGCCAGCCATGTTCTTCACTCTCGAGAGCAATAATACATCATCATCACAGCTGCCGCCAACATCGTTTGCCCACATCCCGGCCATTCCAAAGTAAAAGCGCCGATTCATCCTCCTCCACAAACGTCTCAACTATAAAGCAGCAACTGCACTCGTTATTTCAGTCCGCAACACTTTTTCTACCCCGAGTCGTTGCCTTTTGTGGGACGATTCACGTAACCACAGAATATGGATTCAACACTGTCAGTTGTGAAGGACCAAGTATGGAGCCTACTATTATAGATGGGAGTTTTACATGTGTACTGATTGATAAGTTTAGTCATCGTATCTTTGGTTTGGAGACAAATAATCATGATGATGATGATGATATGAGTAGAAGTAGTCACAATTATTGTAGCCCAACTGAAAGTTCTTGTTGTGATGAACACGAAGCACAAATAAAAGAAAATAATCATGACAACAATACATGGCTCAGCTTATTAAAAGGAGTTTGGAAACAACACTTTGCATCTGGTTTACAACGAGGGGATGTAGTCATTCTACACCATCCATCCAAGGAGGCAACAATCTGCAAACGAATCATCGGCATGCCAGGAGATACAATCATTCGTACCGATGGAGGGTCTAGAGAATCAAATCATAGAGTCAAAGTCTCCCCTGGACATTTATGGATTGAGGGAGACAATACGTTACAATCTCATGATTCTCGTGCATATGGCGCTGTGCCTGCATCATTGATAATAGGAAAAGTTGTGTGTCGGCTGTGGCCGCTTAGAGAGTATGCCTCGCTTGGGTTGGATGCGAATGGGATTGAGCATTGGGAGAGAGTGCGGGGAAGGATAGGGAGGGGAGAGAGACCTTTGCCTTTGAGGAAACATGAAGGTTTTGAGGGAAGTCACGTATTGAAAGAACGGAAATGCTGATAATTACAAGTTCGCCTTAACATCTTTAGTCACATTCTGGAACTACTCCCTTCACGTCTGAGTACTCATCTTCCAACTCATCGATGTATTTTCCGTACAGTCTATCCATTTCACCATGCAATTTATTCTTCTTTCTATCATTCCAAACTTGCTTGACATTCGATTCCGGATGAGGATGATGCACAACGAATGATCTCGGAAGTACGTAAAACGGAACCCCTCTGTATCGCAAGTGAGAAATGTGTTGAATTTTGTTCTTGCCGTAGCCGTAGAAGCGCTCGTCGTAGTATGGAGTGAGCGGTTGTGGTTTTGATGAGGATGCTGTTGGACACCATGGCAGGACGACATAGGGTTCATATCTTAAGCTGTCAAAGCATTTGATTTGTCTAATCGTTCTCTTTTTCTGCTCATCATTTTCAGATGGCTCATCATACCATTCTCTCTTCAGCCATTTCTGAGTTTTGGTAGTGTGGTGACCTTCCCAATTGTTGTCTGATTGAAACACTATACATTTCTTTTCTTGGACGCATTCCTTCATGTCATCAAAGAGGGTGGGCAGGAAATTGGGGTCTTTTTGTAGATACCCTTTGCATGTTTCGATATCGGAACAGGGAGGATCAACTTTTCGCTCGAAAGCAGGTACAACCATGGCATGTGTAGGTACCTCTCCATTCTTGGCAGAGATTTGATCTAACAAGTTGTCTTTGATCACATCACTCAAATCAGCAGAAGGGATCAAGTCAACATCCATGATGAGAATGTGAGAGGTTTTGACGGCACCCAACCCTTTATTCCTCATTGCATTAACTGGATATGAGGACATTCCTTTCCCTTGATTTTTTTCTTCTATGTGAATGTGAGGGAGGACAGTCATTTGGGGACAGTTTGCCATCAAATTCGCAATGGAATCGATGGCTTTTGTAACTTGCAAACTATCTTTCGCAGTCTCGGAGGGAAGGTAAACAACCAATACTATAGGATCAGCCCATCTATTGCACGTTTCTGCTAATAGCCATATCCTATCCAAGCTGCACTGTATGACAAGGGTTGTAGAGAGATCTTTTGGCAAATTAAAACCATCATTTGGACACGAGTTGGGAGAGTTTTTCATATCTACCTTGGATGTGTGAAGAGTTTTGATTGATGCCGAACTCGGTGGAGGTTCATCAAGTTGCTTTTGTATGTCAGTCAACAAAGTCCTTTTGTGTTCAGTGATAACCTTTTGTACTTGTGCTGGGATCTCACTCTCTTCGGTGATCCTGGCCTTGTTAACATCGATTGAATTGCTCTCTTTAGTTGTGCTGTTCTCTTTCGGCTTCTCATTTGAGCTTTGCACTACATTATTTGTAACACGCTCAATAATACTTTCTTTCTTTGTCACATGGACTTCGCCATTTCTACTATACCATTGAGGCACAATTTTTCCAATTGCTTCCCTCCGCTTCGCGCCCGTTTTTACGTTAGGCTTTCTTAACGCATCGATGCTATCCCTCAGCAATCTTTCATTTTCTTTCAGCTCTTTCAATGGCTTTAATATCTCTTTTTTGAGTTTGCTGTCGTCAGCCACTGATAAGAATGCAGATTTTGAATTGTACTGCGTAGATTGTCCATCTGAGCTGAGGTACAATCCCCATTCATATATTGAGTGTAACGTTGGGGCTATGGCATATCGCCAAGATAGAAAGAGAACGATGAGCACTGTTGCAACAGCCCTGGCAGGCGTTGAAAAGAAGATACGATACCAAAGCGTCCGTTGGCGCGGATGGTAGGCACCTCGTCTTCTTTTGTCCATACCACCCAGAAGGAAGCTGTTGCAAGGCGATTGTTGCATTGGGTTGTGTGCTGCGCTATGCATACTTCCGTTGCCATATCTAAGTTTGCGGGAGGGAAGGGGAGAGCTGCTGCCACCGCCACCGTAAGAGTGCCCATTAGCATCTGCAATGTGAGATGTAGATTTTCGTTGGGATATCATTGCGTCGTGATATTTTGCTTCCCGCCCGCCTAGTTGCTTGCTACTACCACTACCGTCATTGTCGACATCGCTGGATGCTGGATGGCACACAAGAAAAAGATGAAAGATCCGGATTCCGGATCGGAAATCCGTGGAGTGTGGAGTGGCAAGTAATTGACCCTTTTATTGACCCATTTCCTCGTCACCCTTTTTAGTTTCATTTCGTGCCAGGAAACCGCCCAATAATGCTCGAAAGTTGGGTCCCGATCAATCTTTCTATTTAAAAGGGGGGGTAAGGTGCTGTGAATTTTATTAGAATCACAAAAGATTGCTAGGAGTATGATACTTTTACTTATCAATTCGGAGGGAAAGGTTTCGAATTATGTCGTTGGGGTATCACTCTCATTTTCTGTTTCTCGCAACTTATTGTCCACAAAATGCCGTGCCTTTTTGAACCATCGCCATCCATCTGAAGATCGCACGCGCATCCGCCATCCGATCCGAAGGACGTCATTCGTTGACATAAAACGGTCTTGTTGCGCCAATAAGCGCCAAGACATCACACAATCCTCAACCATGGGTTACGACGTCTCCACAGGAGCTGCCTACGCAGTTCTCTACACTGTTCTTTCATTGTTCACCGTTGTAGCCATCGTCTCTGCCGGATACTGCGGTAAGAACGCTTTTTGACTCTGACTTGTTCAATCACATCACTTAAAAATACGAGCTGACACACATCTTTAATATTTCTAATACGATGCAGGTAAGGGTCAGCTGCTTAAGAAGCTCGGATGTATTCTCTTGCCCAAATCTACTGTAGGCGAGGACGGAGAAGAGGTTCACACTGACACTGCTGATTTCTTCTTGGCTGCGAGGAACAGCGCTAGTGCCAAGTGAGTTATGGAATGCTTTATCATGTGATGTGTCATGTGCATCTTCCTGACAACTAACCAATCGTTGTAACACAGAACCATCGCGTTGTCCTTTTTCGCTTCTTCCATGGGAGCATGGGTAGTCTACGCCCCCACCGAATTGGGTGCAAATCCAGAACTCTCTTGGATTGCAGTTATTGGGTACGCTGTAGCATCGGCTTCCCCCGCTGTGCTTGTTTTCTTTATGGGACCCTCCATTAGGAAGATTACCGGAGAAAAGGCTTTTTCTACCACCGATTTTGGATTGGTGAGGTATGGGAGGTTGATTCAGCTTTGCATCGCGATTATGAGTGTGTTTTACATGTTCATCTACATGGTAGCGGAATTGACGGCAATCTCAAATATCTTTGGCTTGGTCTGCAACATTGATACTTTCGACTCGACAACTATTCGCTACACAACCAGTATTGCTGTTTCAGTCGCTGTTTTCACTTGGTTCTACACTTCGATTGCCGGCCTCCCTGGGTCTTTGGTAACCGATAAGTTCCAGGCATGGGTCATGTTTCTTTTGATCTTCATTTTGCTCCTTGTGGCATGCACTAATCCAGCAAATCAACTCACGAGGGAAGAGTTTGCTGTGGCATCCAACTGGACAGCTGACGGTGGAATGGCTGCTGTAACGCTTATCATTGCAGTAAACTGTGCCGAAATTTTCAACCAAGCCACTTGGCAAAGAGTTTGGGCGGCAAAAGACGTCCCAGCAATGAGGAAGGGATTTGCATGGGGATCTTTCAGTGTGTTTCTCCTCATGATGTTCTTTGGTATCATGGGAATGATTTCATTTGCGTTGGATCCTGAAAACTACCTTGTCTTTAACAAGTTTTATTGTGAGTGGACTCCCGTGTCTTCAATTTGCGTTTTCATTGCACCTTTTTTGTCGGCTCACGCTCATCTCTTTATTCAGACTTGGCTTTCTTTGACCTCCTTGCGCCTCTCTCCCAGTTCTGGCACATTGTAGTCCTTATCGTTTGCACTGCACTTGCTGCTTCAACTGTGGACAGTGTCCAAACAGCCATTGCATCGGTCGTCAGCAGTGATTTCATTCGCTACGGAGTTCCGGATAAATGGGCTACCTTGATCACTCGTGTGTTGCTCGTTGTTATCAATATCCCGGCGGTAATTATGAGCTCGAAACGTTTTGATGTGCTTGGACTCTTCCTTGTTGCCGATCTTGTGTGTGCCACGGCTGTCCTCCCTGTATTCTTCGGATTGATTACAAAGGATATTGGTTTTATTCCTGCACCAACCGAATTGGGTGCATTCCTTGGAATTTGGTCTGGCATTGGTTCTGTGCTCATCAATGGAAAAGTCATTGGATTTACTCAGGCTGTGAATCCCATCACTGGACAAGTGATTGCTACCGGTCCTTGGTCTTACTTCTGGCTTACCAATTCCTATCAATGTGCTCTCTGTGGATCCACAACGATGGTTACTTTCATCATCACACCTCTTGTGGCCGGATTCTTCACTCTTGTCTTCAGTAAGATTGATATCATGCTACGTGGTGAGCGTGCGAGGAAGCCTATCTTCTTGATGGCGCAGCCGGAAGAAGAGGCCAAGAATTACAATTTGGTGGCTAAAGATGAGCAGGAGTTGGTGGAGGAGGACAATGAGAAGGAAGAAATCACCAAAGAAGAAGACAATTCGTTGGAGAAAGCCACGATTGAAGTTGCTTAAATTGAGTTGCAGAAAAAATCGAAGGGTTTTCATTCAAGGCTTGCGGGTGCTTTGTTGTTGTGTAACAGCTGCTGAGAATCAATACCGTTAGAACCTGAAAATGTGTAATTCGTGCGTGAGGGAACAGCCACTCTGTGTGATGAAAACTAAAGATGAACAAGTCGTTCGATGGGTGTTGTTAAGTGTCTGTCTTAAAGATACTAATGATTTGTTGAAGACGTGTTATCGAGTATGAGGTCTCCTACTTGCACTTTTGCTGGTAGCCGTAGGTTCAAATAGTCGTATTACCTTTGATTCTTTACACAATATTCCAGTGACGGGACAATGCTCTCCTTTTTGGCGGAGATGCATGATCAGACAACGATAGCAAAACACATATCCCGATGTCGAAGCAGTTGGGTTGATTCGTGGCTCATGGCATATCGGACATGACCATTTGTCTATGTACCTGGTATTTCGTTCCTCGTCAACCAACACTTCTGGTTTCATCGGAGGGGGTGGAATCGGCAACTGTTTGCGAGATGCAGCGGTAGTATCATTATTTGCCGGGGAAGATTCTTCTCCAGCAATCCAACGCCTGCGACGCAATCGAAGTTCTCTCTGAAAATGAGACATCCACCCCGAAAGAAGGACATACGAAACCGAAAAAAGTAATGCTCCCTTGATCATGCTTGATGGCTTTATTGGCGGTACATCATGCTTATTTGCAATGACGGTAGTATCAAGAAATCTCTCGCCATTATCAATTTTAGATTTCTGCAACAACGGTTGTTTCTGCCGCTGCTGCTGCTCTTGCACATCTGCGACAGTCATCCTCCGCAGCATGACCCGTAATGTATGCATCGAGAAACTCCAGTACGGTGTGTATCCCAACAAGTATGCAAATTGGTATAGGAATATTGATAATTCATGCGTCATGTGAAGATATGGATAAAAACTGACAATTGTTTGTTTCAAGTTGTCAAGAGTAAGACTATGGGTTCTAGAAAAATTGATGTTGGATGATTGCAATTGACGATTTGTATCATATCCTTCTATCATTTCAAATGGTGGCATCGCCTCTGACGCTGACTGCTCGGTCAACTCCTTAAACCAATTGTCACATCGTTGTTTACAATAAGGGAATAATGATGCCAACAAAGCTGACATTGTTTTATCCCATTTCGTTAGTTCCACCACCTTGTATTGTCGATTGCTACTCGATTGTGAAGTGTTGCGTGATGCTGGCATCTTGACAAGCTTGGATCGCTTCAATCCGTATACCATCTCGCAAGCAGTCGACCCACTTAAATGATGCATACAATTGTAATCTATCGCGAATAGTATCATTATTTGGAGTTCTGGACCAAAGGTTTTGATTGTCCGATGTAGCACGTGGCACATCCGTCTTAGATGAGAATAGTACCATAATTTTACTCGACATATTGTCGCTTTGATCGTTTTGGAGAGTGCCGATAGCATGTTCGTTGAAGATGGTGATCTAGCAGCTGCAATTGAGTGAGCTAATAATCTATCAGCAAGTCGTTCCATCCGTCGTAATCTTCCCAACGTACCCTCCAGCCAAGTCACGCCCACCTCCCACATGGCAGAGAGAGCCACCCGTCCTGAATTACGTGCCACATCGACAAAGGTCAATTCTAGGAAGGAGGGTTGATGTGACAGAGGGTCGAGAGTGTATTCTTCCGTGAGGAGGGCGCCAATTGTGGTGGGCACGGTTTGATTGTGCTGCTGTGTGGGCGGGTTGGTCGCCGTGGTGCCACCGGTGGCGTTCATTATATGATATATTATTTGTACTTATGGTGGTGCCAGGGCCATGGTCATGGTCAGTTACCGCAATGGCTGTGATATGAGCTGTGATGAAGGTAAAATAACAGTACGCATAATGACAAACAATGATCGCATTCCACACTAGAAGCTCGACTCATTTGAATTTCAAGCAAGACATCATTCATGATGTGTGCAAAAGCTTTCATTTTGATGGAGGAAGGGATGGAGAAGAAGGTTTGGCAGGCAATAGGGCCGGATGATTTCCGTCCTTCCGAGACATCGCTTATATATGAATTGTATCAGGGGTGGAGAGAGCGGGTTGTCCGAGTCTGAGGGGTTCGTAATACATTTATGAACAATACAAAGATGACTCGCGGTTTCTTCATAATCTCAGTCGCCTCCTTCTGCCAACCCATTCTCTACAGCCAAGGGAGTTATTCCCTTGCTCTAGCCAATGAAAAGAAGTCATTATAACGAGCAGACTCAACTACTCGCACGCAACATACATCGAACATACAATGAGTTTTGAAGATGACGAGCAGCAGCGTGTCACCAGTGAGTGAGCCGCACTAGTAAAAATGTCGGTTTAATATTTTTTAAACAAAGCATTGTGCACACGACCGGATTGCAAGCGCCTGTGCCGTTGAAGAATAACAACAGTCCCTTTGGGAGACCATCCAAAGTCCCTTTGGGAGACCATCCAATCCTCTTAACATGTGGCAATCGTCGTATCAACTGGATAATAATGCACGATCCAAATCCTGCACTAGTAAAAATGTCGGTTTAATATTTTTTAAACAAAGCATTGTGCACACGACAGGATTAGATTGCAACGCCTGTGCCGTTGAAGAATAACAAGTCCCTTTGGGAGACCATCCAATCCTCTTATCTTAACATGTGGCAATCGTCGTATCAACTGGATAATAATGCACGATCCAAATCCCAATCACTCAATTTCATCAATGGATACATGATGGCGAAACACCATCCCGAAGATTGCACGATCTCAAAATCTGATTCTTCGGATTGTCGTTTCATAACAGCCCCCTTAAGCACTGAAAAGGAGGTTGATGATCCGACTGATGTCTCTGGAAGATACAGCATTACTCGAAAAAAGGCTGATCGCGATAACAACAATCTCGCATTGCCATTCTGCCCCGAATCAAAGTTGCCCTCGTTCATTGAGCACGATCGTCTTGTCCTCCTGTTCAATGCATATTACGAAGAAGATGTCCATCAAAGTTTAGAAGAAGAGAAAATTCTTCATGCGTGTGAGGTTTACTTCTACGTGGAAGACGGAACCATGGAAATAATCCAGACCAAGACAGAAAACAGTGGCATTGTTCAAGGCAAGTTCTTGAGGAGGAGCAAGGTTGTCAAGCCAGGGACTTCTCTTCATTATGGCATTGATGATTTGAAGATTGGAAACACCCTTGATATCTGCAGCAGAAGCTTTCGGTAAGCTCGTCATATCTTGTTGGTTTCTGTCTACTCCGCGTACCCTTCTGATTTCTTCTTTCCCCATAATTAGCGTTGTCAACTGCAATGAAAGCACGCGAAGATATGTATTGGAGCATCACGGGTGGAGCTTCCATGATGTACAGCCGATTGCACTTCCTCGCGATCACTTCGCTGAAATGAATAGGGCGAAAATGATGAGGGAGTCCGGCGTACCAGGAGTGGATAGGAAGCGCAAAATGAATGACCTCAAAGTAGTGATGGAATCCCAGCTCGGAAAGCAGTCCTCTATGACTGATCGTGGAATGTTTTTGGAGCATGGGACAGATGCTCTTTGCTTTCATGTTACTTGGGACGACCGAAGCAGACTCTACGGTAACATTCAATACTTTCGGCTCATTTATCATCTTGCCGACGACACCATTGAAATTGTCCGTGCCTCCAACACAACGAGGGATGGGACTGCTACTTTCCCAAAACTATTGAAGCGATCAAAGCTTCCAAAGAGTGGTCAGGCCTTTGATAATTCTGATTGCTACTCATGGAAAGATCTGGCAATTGGACAGCTCATCAACGTCTTTGGTAGAATGATGCTCATTGTCAAGTGCGATCAGTTCACTCGTGCTCATTATCAGTCACATGGAATTGAATTGAAAGAGGACTTGCCGCTTGTAGTGGAAGAGAAAAAGGTGGAAATCAGACGGATTGTTCCACCACCGAACGGCTTTGGCAGCGAAGAAGACTCACTACGGAGCTGCACGGGCTCGATCAACCCCCCTCCTCTCAAAAAGGACTTGTCTTCAAATAAAAAGAGCGGAATTGTGCTTCATTTCAACGCGTCGCTTGTGGTCGATGACGATGCAGATGATTCAATACGCAAATTCGCCATTCATTTCTTCCTAGAAGATGATACCATCTCGATCCAAGAGCCTCCAGTAAGTTTGTTATGTCTTTCAATCTCTTCTCTCAACTCTACACTTGCACAGAAGTAATGACCACCGTCCTCTATGAATGATCGGCAGATAAGAAACAGTGGCTACGTTGGAGGTCAGTTCTTGCGTCGCCAACCAATCAATCACATCTCTGCTAGTGATATGTATGTTGGTAATATGGTTGAGGTCGTAGGACATCAATTTTTACTGCGAGATGCTGATGAGTCCACTTTCAAATTAATGGAATGTGACGAAAAGACGTTTCCCTACAGCGACACAGCTCGCCTGCAAAGAATCCTGTCAACTAAACAGGACATGATCCGAGCCTACTTTGTGTCTCACTACGATGGAAATGGCAATCTTGACTTGGAAGGCCTTTCAAAGTGTTGTTCCGCAATTGGGATCGTTATCAATCACGCAGAACTCATTACAATTTGGCGGCGTATCAAGCGAAACAACAGTTCTGGTTTGGTTCCTTTCAACAAGCTGCTTAAGTTTGCCACCGAGGAAACATCATTTGCATCCAAGTAATATCTTTACCCTCAAGAATGGTCACCATCGTAGTCGATACCATATAAATAACCTTTGGTTTGAATCAATATTTGTGCACATAACGTATGAACCCATGCTAACCGTTTTGGCTTGTCCCCGATCCAACTCATGTTGGCCTTCAAGACGTACTGTCTCCCCTCTTTACCACAGGCATCATAAACCGGGTGCATAGCATGATATCCAGAATTGTGTAGGCATAGCATGCGCTCCGTTGGGTATTCCTCAACAGTCATTTGCTCTCGTGTTTTGCCCATATGTTCACCAGTCTCAACAGTTTTTGAAGGGACATTGGCTTCAGTTGTAGTGTGAACAGCCTTTTACGCATGGCAATTCAAATTGGGATCAAGTTCTGTAGTAGGGGCCGTGCAACACAGTCTTTGCATCTTTGTAGCTGGTCGATATCTTTTCGAAAATTGGCTGTTCAAAAATCGCAGGACATTTTAGTGTCTGCATTGCCAGCTTGAGTGTGTTGTTGTTTGTTGGATCATCTTTTCCTCTTCACAGTCGGATAGAAGAGGTTTCCTTTAGACAAGATCTGGGTTTGGACCTCTTCAACCTTCATTCCTTTTGATCCAAAGCTTTTTTGCCACTCGAATCATCTGCTCGTCCAGTTGTTCTTGTTTGGAAACATCAAAGAATTGCAATCCTAGCCGACGGGCAACATTCTCATAACCACCGAAACTTTCAACCTTGTTACACAAATCTTCACGGCCATGCCGTTTCAAATCTCGTTCAGAAGGCATACTTATAACAGGATACACCAATGGTGGCGCCATAGTTACGTATCGTTCTCTAATGAACTGAAGAAGATCAATGGAAAAATCAAGAGAGAATGCCCCCCAACTTTGTATGGAAATGGTTGAAACCAGATCCATGTCCAACTTTTGTGCTAGAAGCTGTTTGCCACCGTGGCTTCGTATGAGGGCAGCCAATTCTTCGTGACCATTTAATTCAACATCCACAGGATGTGGAAAGGTATCTTGGCTTCCATTGTAGTGTAAGTTTAGATAGTGCCGCAGTTCTACAAAAAGATGTAACTGAGACTCGAAAAAACGCCATTCTTTGTAAGGGACTAACCCTGCCATGTATTCGATACTCCCATTCCCATCAAGTGATCGTCGAGAATGCAAATCTTCAAACATGGCTCCATGTGGTAGCTTCTTGAACCGTGAACACGCGTTGAATAACTTGGAATATCCCTCGTGTTTCAGCTCTGAAAGTTGAGGCATCCAAACGGATGGACGAGATTTGTAATTTTTGTAATTGTCGAGGTAGCCATAGAGATCACGGATAGCTTTTTCCTTTGACCAGCATTCCTTCTTCCTTGGTTGTTGCAATGCAGTATTATTACTCATAGAGGATTCAACGACCATTGCTACGAGCGGTTGTGTGTGATTGTTTGAGTTGATGGAATTTGCTCGAGTCTCACTGTTTCTTCTCGTACTACGCTTAGAGTCACCTCTATCATTGTCAATTAAATGCAACAAAGGTTGGATCATGACCAACTCCTTCGCTTCTTTCCACTTTCCAGGGATAATGAGTGCACCATTCAATGCATGGGATAGATTTTCTCTCCCTCCAAACTGCGCAATCCCCCATCGCAAATCGTTCCGGTTGAAATGATTTAACAAGAACTCGCTTGGTATAGGCGGTGGTTGATCGGGATGGATTGGAACATTCAGTTCATCCCAAAAGGATAGAAGTTCCTCCTGAATGTTTTGTTCGTCGTGCCAGAAAAATCTTGGCTTGCGAGGTCGAGTGAGTGTTGTTTGTGGCGTTCGCTTTTGTCGTGGCTTTTGATATGTGTAAAGTTTTGGCAGTATGTCCGTGATGGGGTCGTTAGTGCTGACGTTATTGGTGTTGACGCTAGCTATAACATCACTCTCTTTTGGGTCGTTTGATGAGAATAGAAAGATGTCTCTAGAGCTGCTGCTGCTACTACTCAAGCTGGATTTGAAGGCAGTACAAACTTGCGTAGCAAACACTGCTAAACAAATTGCGGAGATCCAGCTATATGAATATTCTCGACATGATGGCTTCGAGCTATAGAACTTCATTTCCTATTGGCATTGACTATCAGTAGATACGTTATTTATTATCAGCTACACCACACATCCCAATGGATACGTGGAAAAAATGTTGTGAGCGGATGCGGATGGAGGATGGAAATAGTACGACGGCGCCGTTCCGCATACGAATTCCCACGCACGTGAATTAGCCATCATCACAGATCTTTTTCTCTCTCCCCAAAAGCAAGTGACGGTCTTCGACGTCCAAAGCCTCCGCCTCCTAACTATATCGGCTCTCTTGAAAGTGCGTTCTCAATCCAGACTATGATGTCATCATCATCGTCGTTGACATTAAGACGTTTTTACCGCTGGAGGTCAACCATCGATACGATACCGTCGCGAACATTTTCCAGCACCATTCAAAACCAAGACACTACGACCGAGGAGCGCAAACAATCAAAGAAAAGTCCCCTATTGACCATCAACAATGAGCTCAGTGCAATTGTAAATTTATTTCCGACTACAGGACTCGACTATGCTTTTGGCTATGGATCTGGTGTACTGAAGCAACAATCGTCATCTGCTGGAATGGTGGATGTCATTCTTGCTGTTGATGACACGTATGAATGGCACAAACAGAATCTTGAAGCTCATCCACATCATTACTCTGGATTTGCAAGAGTTGGTGGGGACAGGTTTGTCCATTGGATGCAAAATTTAGGCGCACGGTTGTACTTTCATCCATTTGTGGATGTGGATATAAATATAACGAGTGATGACGGAATCGATGTCACCAATCAACATCCAACAACAATTCAACGAGAAATTAAGTATGGCATTGTATCTACTGATGATTTGATTGAAGATTTGACGTGCTGGAAGTATCTATACCTGGCTGGGAGGATGCACAAACCTACGGTTGAGATTGATTTGATTATCAATGCTGAACACGAGGAACAAAGTATAGTAGTGAATAGGAGAGATGAAATAGCAGAGGCGCAACAACAAAATCTTTTGGCAGCAGTCTCGGCATCAATTCTACTCCATGGAGGAGAAGAAAGCAATGACATGATATTGCCAATCATTCAAATCTACAACACAATAGCAGGTATATCTTATGCTGGAGATATTCGGATGCAAACTGGTGCCGAGGATCCCAATAAAGTCAAAAAGCTCGTTGAGACACCTGGCATGCAAGCTCTGTGGGATGGCATGTATTCCACAATCTTTAATGACATGCAGAGGTCGGGTATATTGACCAAGGATGACGTGAAATTGGAAATAGATTTCAATGATATTGCCATGCGAAAGCAATTAATACAGAATCTACCAAACAGGCTACAATTAGATGAGATAGTGGGAGTAAAGGATTCTATCCTTCAGGGAAGCAAACTGCTAAGAGCAGAGCTAGCTAGAATTGTAGCTCCTGCAGCAAAAAGTCAAAGTATCAAGGGGTTCTTCTCTGCAGGAGTATCAAAGAGCTTCAAGTATGCGATGGCGAAGTTTGCCAAAGGAAGATTAAAGAAGTGAACATTTCTATCATGTCAAACGCGCTATCTACTTTTGATTGAACTTAATTCTTTATATTTTAACTCTCCTGTGAGCTATCTCCAACTGCCTTTGTTAGCGTTGACAGCCCCTCCTTCATCGCAGAGGGCCATGCAACAACCTTCTCCAAAAACTCTCCATCCGCATACTTGACCCTTTGTCTGTCAGGGATCTCAAGGAACTTTTTCCTCGCCGCATCTTCATCACCTTTGGCCAATAACAGCACCGCATAAGCTGCACGAACTTCTGGTGCCTCGGGGAAGCGGTTTTCAACTCGTTTCATTAGATCCATGGCGCCATTCAAATCTCCCAATTGGTACTTGACCATCGACGATCGTAGCCAGAACGGATTTACTTCATTAGCGGTCATGGAGATGGCAGTCGTATACGATTTATCGGATTGTGAGTAAAACGAGTTGATTTCTTGGGCCCTTGCCAAGTTTTGTAATATGACTGCATCAGGCCGTGCTCTCAAAGTATTGGCTTTTTGTAAGTCAGTGAGAGCCTCCTTTGGCATGCCATTGTTCAACCGTACCGATCCACGGTTGAGTAATAAGAGATATAAATCATCACAACGCTTAATCCCGAATGATTCCTCTGCTTCCTTCAAGTTTTCTTCACACAAATTAATTGCTTTTGAATATGTTTCCTCGGCATCATTTAGTTGGCCTTGCGCAACCAGTGTATTACTCAAATTGGCCCATCCGTAGATAAATCTGGGAGATATTTTTGTCACTTTGACGTACAATCTTTGTGCAGCTAGGATATTTCCTTGTGCCTCGAGTGCTCTCCCCTCGTTGAAGAGTTTTTTCGTGTCACCAGTTGCGACCACTTGAACTGGTGAAGGGGGAGCTAACACAGTATTATCCTCTGCAAGAGCTACAGCTGGAACCGATGATGCTATCAAGCCCATGGATACTACAGACTTGATGAAATTTCTTCGATCATCAAATAGATTGTTTGACAAATCAATGGTAAGGGAATCAAGATCATGATGATTGTTGTCGTCTAATGTAGTGTACAACTGCGGGAGAGTTTTGTGTTGTACCCGAGAGTCTATGCATGTCTTGGGCACAGCAGGCGCTGCCACGAACGCAGCCCCTTGAGCTGATCGAGATAACAGCAACCAGGCTACTGCTGTTGCCATGATGTTCGCCATTGTAATCACTTGCCTCGAAGTAGTGTTTAGCTGATGATATATTGGCAGGTCAAGGGCAGGTCATCACGACAGATCACACGCTTATTGTTGCGTTGGTTATGATGTTGCGTTGGAGGGAAACCGCGGGAAAAGGCGAGGGAAGGCGCGGGAGATGAATCGCGAAGTGCAAGCGCGCGGGCGGCGGGCGGCGGGCTGGCGGCGGCGTCGGTCACACGAGGTCACTGTCGCCAAACATTGTTTTCAGAACGCAATTTTTATCATACTCATGCCGCCCGTCTTGGCGCTGTTGCCATCGTAGTATATATTGTAGGCAGTCATCTTCCATTCTAGAGCCAAACAACCCTTCTGTCACCATGCCGTCTGGAGGTTCGTCGGTGGCGACGGACGCGACCAAGAAAAAGAAGAAGAAGAAGAACGTCATCAAGAGTATTGCAAAAGGCATGTCCTTTAAGAAGAAGAAAAAGTTTAAGGACGATGATACTGTAGTTGGTGTAGCTGTTGAAACCTCTAATGGGGGGTCCAATAATAAAGCTGTAAAGCCAGCCGCCTCTCCAGCAACGGCACCGAAACCGATCCAAGTAGTTCTTCTGCTCATGGATCCCAACTCACGTAGATTTGAACTTCTTCAACTTGAATTTGACTCCAATAAAGCTCTTGTTTCCGATGTCGTACGCCAAGTGCAATCTTCGGCCACGGAAACTACTCTGCGGAATTTATCTTATGGGGGTGTATGTGATCAAGATGGAAATGAAATGATTCAAAGTTTGAAGCTGTCCCACTTTTGCGTGGGGAATGAAATTGTTATGGCCATTCCAATGGGGATGACTGGGAAGGCTACGTTAAAATTAGCACATCCCATTTTGAGTGACCCCAAGGTGGCTGATATGGTAAGTTATCTTGGTTCAAAGCAGTTGATTCATTTCATTTTATCCATTATTTTTTGCACTAATGCCTTTGTCATGTTTAGCTACGCCCGTGCGGAGTTAAGATCAAACGAGTTATCAAACCAGAAAAGAAAATGGAAAAAATTGCAGAAGAGGATAGTACAGAAACGAAGAAGGTGACACCACCCACCTCCACCTCTAAACAAACTGATGTATCAAAGACAAAATCTGCGTCAAAGACAAAGACACCATCTCTCTTCGGTATTGGCATAATGACACTACTCTTCTTCACCGTCCTACGCCATATTCGTGTTACGAAAAAGATAGAATCTGGTGACGTCCTTCTTCCCGGTCAGTGGAAGAGTCAATGTGGGATTTGGGATGTGCTTCCAGAGTTAGGGAAATTCTGCAACACTGAATCATCATCCACGTTGGAAATGGGGAGGGATGGAACTCTAAGGTATTTCACAAAAAATAGTGCAGATGGCGAAAAGCGTGAAAGTTGGACTTTGTCTGGATATGCTGCTCAATGTTCAGAATCGTCTGATCAATCGGAATGCGCGACTGGTGATGTAGATGTTTCCTCGGCAACCTTTGTGAAAGATGGTTACTATTGGTACGTAGAATTGGATGGAAAGCGTACTTCGTTGGGTAAAGATGTGGTGCAGGATTTCATGTCGGAATAAGTTCATGAAACTCAAGCAAGTCGAGAGAAGCAAACAACCGGCAGCATCATCAGTGATGTGTTTTTTGGAATTTTCATATATGGTTTTGTAGAAGAAAGTAGTAACGTTGACGAGTCAGTTTAAGGTAAAGAAAAGTTATCATCTCTAGGTATCGTACGCAAAGTCCTTTCGAATCTTTGCAGAGCTAACGAAAAACCAATGTTCGGCTGCGCGACTGGTCTAACCCTTCGCACGCGCTGCAACGCATCATCGAATGACTTGAATTTGGAGCCATGCCGCGATAATAGGTATGCGATAACTATGGACACAGACCGACTTGCGCCTCTTGCACATTGCACTAGACATATTCGTTGCTGATTGATATCATTGTTGCCATCGTCGTCATTACCATTGCCACTGCCACTAGCTGTTTGGCAACCTAAAGCATCGTCAATAAGCATCAACGCGTTTGGTAATACTGACAACAAATCTGTTTCTGCTAAATCTTTCAGCTCTATTATCTCGTGTTTTATTCGAATTGTATGGCTGTTTGCGTCACTACTTTTTGTTAATTGTTTGAGGCGATTCTGCTCCAGTATGTCAGACACTAGCCGTATCAAATTCGGATTGGACATCACCGATATTATTGTTAGGTGTGTTTCTCTGTTGATGTTGTTCTCATGATGTAGTTGGAGCATTTTAGAGACGGACATTAAGTTGCCCACCCACAACCCTGGGATTACTTCGCCCATAGCACAGTCAGGAGGATCGGATGTCATGAGAAGGCTTGTAGTATGTTTATGGAGAGATGGTTGATTTTGCACCAGTCTGAGCAGATGACCTGAACCTTCATTCTCCTGACAACAAGAAGATAGATGATATGACATGTTATGTTCTTGGCTCTTGGCAAGCGCAGGCGGGCATGCATAACGATCAAAGATCAAAGCTAATATCCACAATAGTGCGGTTAATTTTTTGACTCGACTGAATTTTGCCACCTTCGCTTCGAATTTAGTTAGAGTAGGAGTATGTAGAGTACCTACGTGCCAATAAACGTGCCAATAACGTGTCCATAACGTGCCAATAACGTGTCCATAACGTGCCCATAACGTGCCATAACAGTCGCCATAAAAAGTAGCGGGGATTGTACTTACATTGCAACCACCATGTCAACTCACCAGACAATTGTCGTCGAGCTTGGCTGCTCCAGAATCAAGGTCGGATTTGCAGGAGAGCCCAAGCCCCGCCGTGTACTCAACAGTGGTGATGACGGGGACTTGGGAATAGACGACGGCATGTGCACATCGTCATTTACCTGGAATCGGAATCATTTTTACACTTATCTTTCGTCATCATCTAATCCAATCACGGGTGCTAGTGACAATGCGTACAGCAAAGCAATCAGTAGTTATGAGTGGGAAAAGACGCTGTATCCCTTATTTTCATTTATTGTGACCTCGATACTTTTCATTCAGCGACCATCTCGCCATCGTATTCTGGTGCTGCTAAATGATATCTTTCCTCCTCGGTACTTACGGGAGGCGCTACTTCGAGTGCTACTTGATTATTTGAATTTAGGATCAGTTTTACTAGTGAATGGGGGAGCTTTTGGAAGCATGCAATACTTACTTGAGGGTATGAATCTGTCTAGTAATCCGTCAATGACACAACAACCCAAGGCATCTCTGTTGGTTGACATTGGAACGAATGAGGCCCGCGTTGCAGTGTCGGTGCCAGGTTCTCCGTTTTTGGTTGAGACATATCAAGTCATTCCTGCTGGATATATGACATTCCTTCACCAAGTGTTGAGTTTGTATCAAGAGGCAAGTGAAAAGTGGACAACAGATGCCACTCTAGAGGATGTAAATGCAATTGTAAAGGCGTGGATGTCTGCTCCGAAAACTGACACATCAATAACAGCAGCGACAACGACGATTTCTGTCGAATTACCGACAAAGATAAAGCAGTCAAATGAGCTATCTGAATCATCAACAACATCAAGCACAATACAAGTATTAATTCAGCCACTGCTCGAGGCCTTTCGCCAAGTTTATTTAGACTATACTCAATCAACGAGTTTGGTATATGCTATACTCAATAGTGCATTGGCTTCTCCCATTGACTTTAGAAAGGTTGCGCTACAAAATATTATACTGATTGGTGGCGGTAGCGTTGCCTTGCGTTCTTTTGGTAATGGAATGAAGGTGGAATTAGAAAGTGCAATTAAAGCTGCGTGTGGCGTTTCGGTAGGTGATGAAACACAAGCAATGGAAGAAGAGAAGAAAGATGATGGGATGGAGATATCGCCAATCGCACGAGGGCGGTTTCAAAGTCTGAAAGCAGCAGTAGGAAGAAATAATGGTCAAGATGGAGGTGTTCAAATTAAGTATCCTGATCCATTTGCAGCAGATTCAGCACATTGGGTGGGTGCAAGTGTGATGGGGAAGCTGCGATTGAGTAATGAGGATTGGGTTTCCGCTAGTGCTAGAGGGGAAAGGTTGCAAAGATAATATTGACATGATTCTCTTGTTAAAGTTTCGTTCTAAGAAGCAGGCGTTACTCAAATATTACTGTCGATTCTTCTCTAACAAATTCATCACGCAATAATTTGTCAGCGTCAACATACTTGTATATTCGTGTTTTTTCGGGACCATTGGATACGTTGGATGAATAGTCACTCAGTATGTTGCCTCCAGATATCCACAGTGTTAGCAGAAAGAAGATGACAACTGAAACTTGAAGCACATCCAGGTAGTTTCCACTCTTTATTCTTTCGCGAACTAATAACGATGGCTCGGATAGTTGATTTTTCTGATCAAAGTCGTTGTAAACTTTAGAATCTTCATCATCTAGCTCTGTAGCTGCTACGATTGTATTTTTCTGACACTGAACTGGGCACCGATGCAGCCAGGGAGCAAAAGCATCCACAGTCAAACAGTGAAGCAATAGAATAGCTGTGTAGATTGATCTCATCGTTTTGTGCCACCGATAGGCAGCACTTCCATGGGGCGATGAAATAAGTATGATTGAACACCTTGCCAAGCTGCTTTGTTACCCTCACCCTCCCGCACGCTTATGACAACTCCAAAATGGCGCGTTATTAGCGACGATGGGTATTAGCGAGCGACTGACTCATTTTAGCAAAAGAGTTCCACTTATTCCTCTCTCTTGTGCGTGCATTTCGTTCATCCACCACCCATCTCATTACCTCAGGCAAGATGAGGTCTTTCACCTCGATAGCAGCTCTGTCCACCCTTGCGGTGGCGTCGACGAGCGCCTTCACTAGCCCGCTCCATGCTCCTGCATCAGTGCGAGCATTATACAGCAGCAAAAGCGATGGGTCAACTGTTTGTGATATTCCTGAGTTCGCAAGCTCTGTCACAACCCTATCGAATGCAGCTCCAATTAAATCTGCAGTTGTTACCAACGCAGAAGGAGACTTCGTTAGAATAGATGACGCCATTAAGGGCAACAACCCGCACGTCGTCATTTTCCTCAGACACATGGGATGACCTTATTGCTGGAGCTACGCAAAGGAATGGATGGCTAGCTCCAGCGAGTTGGAAGAAGTGGGTATCGGTGGACCAATCTTTGTGTCTATTGGAGATGCTAATAAACTCAATACATTCTTGGATGCCAATCCATGGATGCCAAAATCTCAAATGTTTGTAGATGATTACAGCTTCGATGCATACAAAGCAGCAGGATTCGGTAGATTTGATGAAGTGGATAAGGAATCTGATGCAGTTAAGAACTTTAAGATGACTGCGCCTGAGTTAGGGTTTAAAGAGTGGATGAAATATTTTGGAGTTGTTAACAAGGTTTCACCTGTTCCCAAGGATATGAAGTTTGGAGAATTCCCAGAAGGAGTTTTGTGGACGGGTGGAACTTTCGTTGTGCAAGGTGATGATGTTGTTTACCAGTGGACTGATACCATTCCTGGTAATCACCCTGTGATTGAGGATGTGGTGAAGATTGCAAAAGATGCGGCCGCCAAGACACCCGCAGGAAAGAAGGGAAGCTGGTTTTAGATGAAGGTGCTTGTGTCAATGACTACGCTGATACATTCTCTCTAGACGTGAATGACGCTATTTAATTACGATGGCTTTCGTCGTCTCATTGTTGTAGCTGATGTACTGTCAGGGAAGTGTTTTTTTGTAGAATCATGACTTCTTGCAACCATGTTAAGCTTTAGGTAAATTAGGTTTCAATCAAATACATGACCATCTTATAGCATGCTATCCTCTTCGTTCAAGCTCTTGCGCAAGTACAGTAAAGGAACTCCTTCCACCAAATACAATCCTCGATTTGCCATACTTGGACCCATCCATTCGTACCCAACTTGGCTATTTCCCCTGTCGGGAACAGCTTCGTATCCTAAACTCCAATAGAGACCTCTCGCAATCTTACCTGATACCTCATCTGCATCCACATGCAATCGTATGTCATCGCAGCCCCATCTTCGCGCGATACCTTCCAGCGCTGCCATTAGCACGCGGCTATATCCCAATCCTCGACGACTTTTCCACGTAAGGACATTCGAAACATATCCCTTGGGTACCTTGCATTCGGTATCTTTATTATTCAAACGACTTATCAGATCCTTGGCAAAGTATGGTAACACAAATGGTGGAGCATTACGTGTTGGATCAGGAGGTTGCCAACTTAACTCGGCAATTCCTACTATTTGTTCTGTGTAAGACACTGGTGTTGTCGAATCATTGTCATTGTTGTTGTTGTTGTTTACTGGAGTAACTTCCACAAGACAAATTACATTATGATCTGGTGATACATTCGAGCCTTTACCATAGCCCTTCTTCCGTCGTTCAACACGCTGGTCTAACCCAACCAATACTGTGAATGAAAATAAAAAGTTTTCTATCCAGGTGGCAAGTTCATCACCAAGTTTGGAACCCGTCGATGATGTTGGTATTTCATATGCTCCAAACTCTCTGACGATTTCTGGTAAAATAGGTTTGATATCTTCCACTTCTAAATGTCGAAGGAGCAGTCTGGAAGCAGCAGCTTGACTTTCTGTATTTCCGTTAGGAGTGGTGCTGATGCGTGTAGGTGATGTTGTAGTCAGATCAATTGTATATGGCAATTGGAGTGGATCGTCGTTGGCACCTTCTTCAGTACTCAACCCAAATCCACGGCTTAGATAATATATCTCCTCCTCTGGTATCCGAGATCGCGATAGTTTCTGCTGGGCACTGCGTTGTTGATTGTCCAATCGTTGTTTGAGATCAAATAGAAATACACGTGTTGTAGTTGTGGCTGCTGATGAGCGAAACAATATTCTGCCATCAAGATGTGTTGGAGGAGCGAATGCTTGACAACAGCAGCTGGACGATGTTATTATCGCACATGATGATGTGGCTGCTGCCGCCAGTGTCAGCCAGCGTTTCATCATCATCTTGGCCTTGGGTCTTTTAACTGGTGACAATTTTAAGAGGCATACGATAATGGTTCCTTCACCAGTTGTCTGCGTCATGGTCTGGGACATAAAAGGGATGTAGTTGGCTATACAGCGGAATTGGTATGCAAAAAACACCTGAAGAGTTTTGCAATTCCTGGCAATTCGCAAGTTATTGCAGCCATCAAAATCCATCTCGGCAATAACGAACCTCAGCTTATTGCGATGCATTGTAGTGGTCGCCTACCACCTCAGCAACAGAATGAAATTGCGAAATATGATACTGCCGTCGTCTTGCTGGAGAGCGCAGCTGCTGATTGTTGCCGCCATCGCATCATTCGCCACTCCCAACAGTCATGTTGACGCGTTCAGCACCAACTTCCGAGCTGCATCGCGCACAAGATGGGAAAATGATCATAGTCGACTGAGAAATCGGATAGACTTGGTGCTATTTCAAGATTTGTCTGGTGAAAACTCACGGTACAATCGTGAAAATTTACACGATGATGAAGCAATAAAAGTGAATAGGAATGAACCACAAATAAATGACTCGGATATCATTCGAATGTTACGTGCAAATCCACATCAGTGTACAAACCCGATAGAAACGGCTTCCGATGTGCTACACCTCATGAGTCAATCCTGCTCTCCGTCAGCTCCCAGTGCTGCACCAGTATTATCTGTAGAAGAAATAGTGAACAGCGCTAGTCCAAACATTGCAGCAGCAGCACTGCGTAGGCTAGTTTCGACACCATTCATCCCACTCACATTTTCTACCACCAAAAAGTTCTCACAGTATTTGTACAAAAATCAATGGTCTAATCCAAAGAATGAGGTGGGAGAGAAAGAAAGCCATTTATATGGACGCCTGATACATCTGCTGGTGAGGAAATTGAGTATTGTAGTTGATGGGCAGCTACAAGCATTGATGGAATCAACTACCAACAATTATGATCAGTCATCGCCACCAAAATTGTTGCCCAAGAAGGAGACTTGGCATCATCCTCCCACTCCACCAAAAAAGAACATTGTGCGTTTGAATTGGTATGCATTGGCAGATTTATTATCGTCTCTCTCTGTGCTATGCAATATACCACACAAAAACAAAAGTGGTCGCAGTTCTTCATCTCGAAATGGATATCTCCAAGCTTTGATGCATGTGAACGAAGAGGCTACAATAACAAGTTTGTTGCGTGATACTATTCAGTATCTTGCTTGGGATAACAAAGTTACGTCGTCGTTCATTCGGTGCATAGGATCACGGAGACTTGTTCGAGATTTATTACATCCGCTCGTGATAGCTGCTACACAACAACAACAACAACGAATGAGTAAAGAAATGTCAAGGTGGAATGAAATCGATTTTGGCGACAATGTTAATGATGACAATGATAAATATGATTCACTCACTAGCGAGAACAACTTGCATCATCTAATGGCTGTAGCATCAGAATACCTCGGGTCACCTTCATCGCTTGCAAAAGTCTCTGCTGCAGATCTATCTATCACCCTGTGGTCTTTGACTCAAATTTATCAACCGTCACAATTCCATCATCAGAAACTGCAAACACATCGATCATTTATTAAAGCTTGTATGAAACGACTTCGCAAACGATCTGTAATCTCCCCTGCTAGAGGGTGTGACATTGCTTTGGCTATTCGGTCGGTTGAACGACTTTTGGGGGTTCTGGGTAGAGATGGTGATGGTTGTGGTGATGATGAAAGTCTCTTACAACCGTTCCAGGATATCTTGTCGTTGCCACTCCAGCTTCCTGGAGAAGAAGACATGTCTAACATACCTACGGTGCAAACCAATACACATATATACGAAACATTACCGTCGCCAACTAATGCACAAAAGGATGGTTTGGCGGTTGCAGATGACTTCAGTTCTGATGCTGTCACGATGTTTCACACACTTGTCAACGAGCTGTCATTCCAACCTGGAGGCAATGCACAGATGAAACTAAGATCTCTTTCACTGCAGCAGGTAGCAGATATTTTGCAAGCAGCAATTGCTCTCAACGTTTCGCGCGATGATCTGCAAACTGCAACAACCGAGGTACTAGACTACCTCACGTCGGTTCCATTGGTTTTGGATCAAACTTACAATTGCAGGGATATTTCGCGAACTTTGTTGTCGCTCCAACGTCTCCGAGTAGGAACTGGGATATACAACCTTGATTTGGAGAAAAGTGGTGTGCAGCGTTTGGGAGCAAGGTTCTTGGAAATCGTTGATACGCAAAGTAAAGGGCGCACAAGGGGCAAGTGTGATCCAAAGACGCTTACAACCGTTTTAAGATCTGGCGTGTTGATGTTTCCACGTTCCGATGTGACGAAGTCAATACTCGATGCAGCTTCAGTATTGATACGGGATGATGCCATTCCTGTGGATGTCTCAGATCATGAGGATGTAATCTTTGTTGATTATGGTGTCAATGCCCAATTCCTTGAGCAGTGCAATGATTATGAGCTCAGTTGGATACTGTGGACATTTGCAATTTCAAGACGTTTTGACAAACATGTGTTCATTGCCTTGACCGATCAAATTCTTGAGAACGTCAGTGATGACAGCTTCACTGCCAGCTCGGCTAGTAGGGTAATGTGGTCAACATCTGTGTTGCTGTCACTGGATGAAGCTGGTGACCAGCATGATGGACGCCATATTGATCTGTTTCATCAATTATCTCCTCTCCTCCTGTCATCCCATCTATCTCCAACAGATCTATCTTGCGCAATGTACGCAATTGCAAAGACAAATTATGTTTTCGGTAAGTCTCAATTCTTTACAGGCACTGAACTCTCTTGTTACAATATATCTTACTCGCAAATCATTTGTTTTTTCAGACAGAGGTGTCTTCGACTTTCTCGCAGAAGAACTTGCTTCCGATGAATCACTCGAACAAGCTAATACGCGCTTGATTTCTCAAGCTGTTTGGGCGTGTGGTAAAATGTCTGAGTTTGAAGATCCAATAATGTCTTCGACTGAGAGTCTTACAGTATCTGAAGAGGATGCTGCTCCAAATCAACCTCCATACCTGAATAGCGTTTACAAAATGTTGTCATTCCTCATCGGGAATAAAGCACACATGACACCGAAACAAGTTGCCGAAACTACCTGGTCTGCTTTTGGCCGCTTGTCAATTTCAGATCAGTATTATTTGGAGGAAATAAGTGGCATAGCTTCAAGAGTTGCTCCTCAGTGTAATTCCCGAGAGATAGCAAACATCGTTTGGGGTCTCAGCAAGGTGGACTACGCTGATGATCCGCAATTGATTTGCACTCTCGTTCGTGTCATCACAAACTCTAACCTTTCAAAAAAATGCTCTTCTCAGGAGGCTGCGAACTGTATATACGCTCTTGGACGGCTTGGTATTCGCGATCAAGAGTTGTTCTCGGCATTGAGTTCGATCATCAAGAATCAAATTCATGACGCGAACTCTCAGACCATAGCTAATTCTTTATGGGGTCATGATGTGGTTGGCCTCCCAGCTCCCCCAGAGCTTTTGTCAGTTTGGGCTCGTGATACATTGGGTATGGACACTTACTCAGCCAAGTATGAATAGTAAACTAAGAATCTCTAGCACATGTGCTTTGTCTAGCAATAGCGCACAACTCATCATAGAAAGATGCAAAGCTGTTTGTGCTCTTCTTAGCAAGGTCGTTTTTCTCAATTAATTTTGCAAATTTTGCCACAACCTCTTTGGGAGGGTGCATTAGGTCATTGTCCTTGGAGGCATGAAACAAAACCTCCTCAGCTACTTCCCAGAGCAGCATTGTTTGTATACTCTTTGGCAAATCTGGAAGATACTGAGCCATTGAAGATAGCTTCCATTCCATTGAAGACAAGTCTTTGAGCAATTTGCATCTGACTTGTGGACGATTTCTATCTCTTTGCGACTTGAGATGGCTTGCGCGGAGACGTTGTGGGGCACCGACGAAATCTGCCTCCTCTGGTATTGTGAGAACTGCAGCGGGGACGTTTGTCAAGTGCTTCCCCTTTGGCAAAGAAAGTTCAAAGCAATGCCTATCAAATTTATCTTTCGAAATGGAAGAAATAGTTGACAACCCTGTATACGGCGGTCTAGGATCGTGTTTATCCATCCACCCATGAACGAATACAACCATGCCTTTCTGGAATATGCTATTGTCATCGTCTTCGGATGAACTGTCGTCTTCTTGACTGTTAATCAGTAATAGCAGTCGTCTCCTGCAAACCTCGGATATCCAATGAATACGCCGGCGGGCGACAAACTGCCTTGCCAAAATATCTGTGTCGGCGCCACTTATTGTTGCTTGAGATGTTGCTTCAATGACACCACCCAATACTCTCTCTTGAATGAAATCAACCAGAGTTTGTATCTCATCTTCAGAGCAAGACATAATAGTTGCCTCCGTCGGTATGCGTTCATTATGATTACGAAGAACGCGACTGACATCATCGTCGTCCCCTTTCATGCCAAGGTTGATATTAGCCAAACCGTAGCCCCGCCTCTCACGAATATCTTCATACTTTTCTCTGTAGTTAATCAGTAGTTCGCGCGTTTCCCCTGCTTCCATCGGTCTTTCGATGTAAACGTAGTACGAGACTGAGCGACAAGTCTCCAGGGAGCATACATTCTCAACGAGGCTGATGTCATGTCCACATTCATTTACATACATTGCAGTGTTGGCTCTCGCAACAGCATGAGGCGAACCTGTAGCATCATCGGTGAAATCGACAACTTGATTTTGGAGGCCGTTGACGTTAAGTTTTTCTGATACATCAAAACGCCACGAACTAGGCTCATGACCAAACAGGAAATCTTTGATGCAGAAGATAAACTCTGTCTTTCTATCAGCCTTTAAGAGGGGTGCATAACGATCGAGTTCTATCAATGCACAACCAACATGCTTGCTGCTAAAGGTGATGTTGCTGTCAGACTCAACAAAATCGTTCTGCGAAAACTCATTCCATACTCCTACGCTGTCTTCTTTCTCCTTTTCGTCAAGATACTCATCACCATGTAAGTTTGTCCCTGTGAGAGTAACGGTAGCGCCACTGAATGCAAAAAGAGCCTCTCGAGGGTTCCTTGTGGCAGGAGTTCGATAGCTTTTTGCTGGATTTTTCACTTTGGCTTGGCTGCTCTTTTTTAGCACCTTGGCTCCCCTGCATATTCAATTAGAGATGTCAAGATTTCAATGAGACGGAGAAAGCACAAGAGTGGACAGATTTCTGAAGAGGAGAGCAACTTACTTGAACGTTAGGAATGCTCCCAAACCCGAATTCGGGATGCTTGAGTCATGAATACTGACCGAGAATTCATATAGAACTCTGTTTAGATCATCGTAAACAATGAGAGTCTTCATTGGAAGTCCATTGTTGTTCGTATCGATTGTAGTCTTACAGAGATTGCTAGCGCTGAGCATTACGCCTTTCGGTAGTTTACCCAAATCAAGTCTCGTGTTTTGTGAAGAATTGACAACATTTGAAAGGCCGCTATGCACAAGAGATGCCTCCTGACGTAATCGCTTCAGTTTCTTGTTTGTGTCAACATGTGATATGACCTCTCCTTTTGTACGTAAGAAGGCAGCATATTGTCGAGTTAAAAGGGATGGATCAATAAGCGAGAGCTCATGATCCGTTAAGATCCCTTCCTGTTCAAAGAATAAGAAGTCAACGTAGGACAGTGGGGTCAGAAACTTTGCATACGGCAGAAACGCACGCTCTTCAGAGATGGTATCACACGAATTCTCCGTTTCCATCCTCGTTGCAGTAGACTGGGCACTCTCTATAGCTTCGCGTGAACGCAATAGCCAAGAATAAAGCATACCTTCGCATATACATTCTATTTCATGCAAAGACCGGCCATCAAATCGGGGAGCCATTATCTCGCTCAATGTTTGCCCCATGTGTGGACTAGCATTGATTAGTTGGGTTGCTGTTTCAATGCCAAAGTGATCGCGAAGCATCCGTGTTTCTTCGTTGCTGAGTAAGCAAGTGAGACCGACATCATTATTTACCTTTTCGGCAATTTCAGCTGGTGACATTGTATATTTGTTTGATTCCGCATCTTTCTTTTTATTGGCTGATTCATTCTTTGCAGCATCCTTGCTACCCTGTTGGAATTGTTTTGTCAACGTCTTTTTCCACTTAATGACGGTATTCCTTGCCACTGAGAATCTAAGATAATCACGCAACGGCTTGCCATCGTTCCACGCATAGAATGCACAAGCTTTTCTGAAGTTTAAAGACTCGAGAAGATGGATGCTCAATGCATTGGTATTTGATCTAGATAAGTCGCCCACGTTATATAGCTCCATGTCAGTAAAGAATGACAACTCGGATGGAGAAAATGCTGGGAGTACATTTCTGAGTGACATTGCTTCAAATTTGTTGTGAACAGACGAGAATACACCGAATTCTCTCCACTCTGTGTCATTTGCAATACCGGACACATGTTTTGATACTTTTAGGAGCATTGATATTTGCATTGGTCTGCGATCATATGATTTGTCTCTATCCGCATGATACACTTGGTCATACACCTTGCTCTGGCGGTGTCGTTTGAGTGGCTTTAGACTCGGTTCAATTACTTCTTCTTCCCCGCTGCTACATGAACCACAAAAATCTATATTTACAGGCGAATCACTACTGCTGGTACTACATATATCCATATCCATACTGCTATCTCCATCGCTATCTTTATGGGACATGACAGAGGTGTCATTAAACGATATTGAGTTTGCTGGTAACATCATTTCTTCTGGGTTAATGGCAGCTCGGCTGCCAAAGTGCAAAGGAGAGTGCATACTCGATATTCTGAAAGACCTTATTACGTTGCACGTAGTTCTTTTGTGTATGGCTTGTGCAGTCAGCCTGCTAGGAGTACAAATTACTCGAAATTTGAATTTTGAATCTACAACCCAGAACCAGCTTTCTACTTCTCTCTAGAGAGAGAGAGAGAGCTATTTAGCTACGATACAGGCTCTCTAGAGAGAGCAAAAGACAACGACAACGACAACGTTGAACGTTGGTTATCTTTTTGGTTTGCGTCGTCGGTTTTTAGGTTTTAGTACATTCCTACTTATCATCGAAATAGTGGTACAGTATCTGTGCGTACAACTACAGAAACATTGGTACCTACCTATTGGTACGCGGCAGCAACAAGACTTTACGATCACGAACACCGACCGCTGAATAGCATTGCGGCTACAAGTGCAGAGGCATTGCGCCGTGTATATTTCCTTCTTTGCTATTGCGACCAACTATAATGGGCCTCTAGCAATGGCTCAAGGATGTATTCACGTCGCTACACACATATAG
>JALLBH010000429.1:0-24665 GCA_036940005.1 Skeletonema menzelii | reverse complement strand
TGACCGTGCCCGAAAATGCGACAGAATTCTGTTTTCGGGTTATCTACCCCCCGATATAGCTTTCGACCCTCGAGACTCGAGAGACTTTGCCGAGTCATTCAACGTTGAAGTTGTGAGCTGTCGCGTCTTTCATTATATTAGGGTTAATATCCCAACCATTTTATTTGAAAACGACGTACTTTCACATACGATAAGTTATCATGAAAAGTTCCTCAAACTTCAAACTCAAGTTTGAAAATCTCAAATCAGCTCAGATCATAGCACTTTTATGTTGGTATTTGCCCTGAAACCTGGGACGCCGTTTCAGGAGAAGCGGCTCAATGAGATGTCTCGTCACTGCAAAAGTTTCTTACGATCTAAAAAACATAGGAGTAACGATAAAGTTGACTTATTATTAACATTGTCCTGTAGCCACAATCACAATACTAAATCTTAGTTACAATCTGTTAACCCGACATCAACCAAACACTACGACTTTGTCGCTGCTTCAGCATCCGTCGCTGTTCTCGTAATTCATTCAAACTCTCCTTCCTCTCCAGCCGCACATTTGCAATTGTTTGTAACACACTCTGCAAATCTTCTACTGATACGTTTGGATTGGCCGAGAGACGACGATGTCGTTCTCTATCGGAGAGTTTGAGTGGTCTTCGAGATGATTTGCTCAATAGTTTACTTCTACCATTGATGAGATCAGGAGTTGATGGGGAAGAAGTAGGGCTATTCCTTGCGGGGTTCACCTCTCTCTCGTCATCGTCATCGTCCAACTTCGATATCCTTTCATTAGGATTGTACCGCCATCCTAAACTTAGTGGCACGCCACTAGATACTGATGGATTATCACCCAGCGTCACTTCATACTCGCGAACTTGAAGATGGGAAAAGGAGACGTTGCGTGTCAGTGGCTTGAACTCTTCATTCTTGTTATTTGACGAGGTGCTTGAAGTGTTTCTCTTGCAGTCAACTGCAGGGGAGGACGCAGCAACATCGTTATTCAGGAAGAAAGTGCCGAAGCAATCTGTCGCTGAGCTCCTACTGCGATGCATATTATGCATCGACTGCTGCAGCATGCGTGTATTCGATGAGGAACTGAGACATGATTTGAGTGATATCTCTGTTGCTGAGCGGCGTATTGGAGGCAGAGGCGTTTCTGCTGCCGACGCGGAAAACTCTTCATTGTGCTCGCTTACTCCTCGTGTCTGTTGTTCAGAGATTGCTGTTGGCGTTGGTCGATCAAGGAGTGATCGACCGGCTGCAGCGGCACGTGCATCGAGCCGATTTGTGGTGGAGAAGGGTGGTTGTTGTGGCTCAAAGGCGCCCCATCCTGCATTCGTCGGAAAGATCGACCGACGAGGAGAGTTCGAATGTTGTTGTTGTTGTCGAACGACGTGGCTCTTGGAGGATTGAGATCGCTTCATGATGATTGCTTATGTGGTCAGGTAGGTATTGCAGGGGCAAGGAAAGTTGTGTTGTGAGAGGAGAGGCTCCAAGGCACAACTTGCTCAGATTTTTGTGAAGTGTGTATTTAGCGCACAACTGCATAAAAGCTGTACTTCAAGGAGGATGTCAGCGCACGCACGTTGGTTCACACTTATATTAAAAGTCTTTGAGTCAACATAATAAGAAAAGTCTTAGAATATGTCACATGTAACGTGACGATGCCTGTGATATTAAGTTGGTGAATGTTTGCTTCCACTGTATCATGTAAAGACAATGAGACAAGAGACGTGTTAAATATGGTAACACGCGAGACTTGAACCGAGACTTGAACCAATGTGAGAAGCCAAACTTCAACGAGTGTGTCACCGCCGTGATTGACGAATGTTGCTGTCACCAAAGATATGACTTCTTTTTGCTCGACCGTCTTGGGATCGTTTAGACCGGAAAGCAGGCCATCAGCGTTGGCTAAGTAAGATAATAGGCGGCAGCAGCAGCAGCAGCGATGCACTTGTAACTCTGTTCATCATGGTCATCGTTAAGTATGAACCCGGTTTTGGTTAGTATGAACTCGAACTCAAAGTTCGTGAAACAGATGCAATTAACTAGCTCGTTCGGCAAAATAAGTGTAACGAGTGGCCCCGGCTAAGTATTGTTGCAGCGGCGATGTGCATGTCCCACTTCAGGGTGTCTCTGGGATGGAAGTGTCCACACATGTCCAAAAAGTGCAAACCCCATCAATCTAAATAACGCCCAAGGAAACGCTTGTTGCTGCATCTGTTTCACGAGTGGAGAGGTGTGCAAATAGTGCAAATAGTGCAAATAGTGCAAATAGTGCAAATAGTGCAAATAGTGCAAATCCTGCTTGCCTCGGCCAAATGAGTTCTGAACAACGGCGGCGACACGACGACCCTCAGTCTTCAATGGGTCCTTCTGTGATCCAAATCTCAAGCAGTCGTTATTTGTAGGAGCATGAGTGCTAAAAGGAAGCTGATCAATTCAGCAGCGTCAAAGGCCAACGGCCGAGTGGAACGTCATGCCAAAGAAGTCCATCTGAAAACAATAGACGAAGGAGTTAGCAGCATTGACAACATGTCATGTTCATCCTCTCATCAACACCAACACTCTGTCGGGCTGGACTTATCTGAATACCTCTCTCAGGAAAACACTAATAATGGAGTGTCGCAGTAAAGCATGGGTTGGATATCCTTTCTACTTACCTACTCCTGCCTCCTGCCTCACTTCATCTTTGCCCAGTTGTTCCTGCAAGCTATATACCATCGATTGCTGGAACTTGTCTCCTCTTTTGCTTCAATCCATGAAAATGAAATGAGATGGAGATGAGTAATAACAAGTTGATTTATATTGAGATTGAGAGCTCAGTAATAGATTGGACAATTTAAGCAGAATTTTAATACCGGTGATAGCACCTGTTAGACCGCACTTTACAAAGTAGACCTAATAAAAAGTGCAGCGTCTACTCATCAGCCTCCCTGTTGTTGATTTCCTTCGTCTTCGCGGCCACCATTCTCTTCCTCTTGTTCTTGTTGTCGTGGCGGTTGTCCCTGCAGAGGAAGAGGCAGAGGATCGTCTAAGTCTAGCTCACCACGCTCAAACCACATATTTTCAAAGGCGTCAGGGTGCAGTTCTGTTGTCACCCGAGTTCTTCTTGCTGTCGTACCATTACCATCTCCACCACCATTATTGTTGCGTCGACGTCCTTCTCGAATCCCAAGAAAACCCGTGAGCTGACGCCAGTCCGCTTGTTGTTCGCCGGCATCGTTTTGATTTGACGGTTCGATCCCCAGCAGCGCCAGCATGCGCGTGTCGGTATCTGAGTAGACTTGGAATAAGTCGGGCGCGTTAGAAGCAGACGCAGCTGTTTCGCCGTCACCTTGGCCTTGGCTGTGCGACTGCTGATCCGGTTGCGCTTGCTGTTGTTCGTTTCCGCCGCCATCTACCGTATTTGTGGGTACAATCAAGGGCATCACCCTCACAGCCTCTTCTAAATCGGAAGCAGCAGTGGCTGTGCCCCCTTCACCATCACCCTCATCCTCGTCCATGAAGTCATTTGTTGATGCATTTTCCTTTCCATTCATTTCTCCGCCATCCTTTTGTTTCTCGTCGTTGCCCTTATCCTTATCATCGTTGCCTTGCATCATGATAAGAGTGTAGTGGTGTACTATGAATGGGCGAGAGTGTACTTTTATGTCAATTGCGTTCACAGCTGGACTATTATTGATCAACGTATTTTGTTATCTCTCTTTGTAACAAACTTCATAACACTGAACACTGAACACGCACACATCAACACTACGATACGGGACTGAAGCCCCTAGATTACGGGATAACTCTAACTTCTTCTAAGAAGCTTGGACAATTGACAGATTTGTGTTGGATAACGGATTGGCTTCTTCATTTGCGGGCTCTCGAAGAACGAGCCTATGTATTTTAGAAACAAAACAACTCAAACTTGCGACGCTCAGTCACAAATTTCTTACACAGTTTACATAATATCGGATATGTCTCCTCCGTCAACGTATGGTTCTATCAACACAAGCAATGATCCACCCCCATCAGCAGCAGCCGACTTGAACTCGATTGGCCGCGATGATGGATCCTCCACCTCCACCACTTCTCTTCGACAATTCTCAAGATTTTCCTCCACAGTAACATCATATTCTGCAAAGCACTCCATCGTATTCCTCCTCGTACTACTAATGACTATTGCAATAATTGCAGGTAGATTTCAACAGGAGTGGTACAACAGTCTCTCTTTATTACGTTCATTGTCAAAGAACACTAAGGGTAGTATCATCGTAAATTCAGAAAAGAAGTACAAAACACTCTATCTGTTACGGCATGCCAAATCTTCATGGGTAAATAGTTCCAATATCAATGATTACGATCGACAATTATCTCCGTCTGGACGGAAAGTTGCACATACCGTAGGGAAATCGCTGTATAAGCGAGATGATGTTGACCTTCCTGATCTTATTTTGGCATCGCCTTCAATGAGAACTAGAGAAACTTTGGATCTTGTAATGGCTGCTTGGACAAAAAGAACGTTTGACGAGAGCAACATTATTTTGTATAGCGAGTCTTGGTATGATTTGTCGGATGAAGGGTATTTCAATTATTTGGTACATGTGCTTAGTGAAGAAGAGGATGCGTCGGATGGCAGCAGCTCAAATGATGCACCAAATTATGTTGACACAGTTATGATAGTCGGGCACAATCCAGCAATTGAAAAACTGCTAAACAAATTACTGTTCTTTTCTCCAAATGATCAAGTGCAGCATTACTCTCCTGGGCACTTCTATGCTGTGAGTTTTCCGACGTTGGAACGATGGAGTGATTTGGGAGAGTATATTGGTGAGAAGGGGAGGCGTGGTGTGGTTGAGCTGCATCTCCCAGAGTGATTATTTACGATATATGTGGAGTGGAGAGTGCTACGAACATAATATTGCGAATACAATGATATTAGATAACTGTTGGCTGGAGAAGTAAAGATACATTCGGGAGATAGCAAGCTCGACTTTACAAGCCCAACAGATTACGTAGATACTCCTGCTCCTTTGCTTCATCTTTATCAAGTTTGTCCCACTCCCAATATGGCACGGATACAAGCTCAATACCGTCGATTGATGACACTTGTCTCCTCTTTAGAATTGCACTTCCCGTTGGGGCCTTACCTCTGTTGATGAAATGAGATGGACCGTCTCTACTTCGATGCTGACTTGCTTTCCCTCCACTTGTACGATTGCATCCAAGCGATACCCACTGTCCATGTCCATGAGCACCTCTTCCGTCGGTTCGAGGTTGAATTTGAATGATGATAGTTGAGCTACTACATCGTCCTGGAGCTTCGATACTGTCGGATCTACAACATAGATGAATGCTTCGTGGCTTCAATCACGGAGTTCTACTGGCAGTCCAGAGTTTGGCTTCTCCTTTTGCCTACATAGGTACTTATGCAGTAATAACGTACTTAGGTGTATCATAGATGATACCTAGAGGAAAACTCTACTCTCTCGCCTCGCTCCGACGAGTGCACCCCGCCAAAAGCAAATCTAGTCGTGATTACACCACCTAAGCCTCTCATCTTTCCCACTCCAATCCAACGGGCAATCCCCCTTTCTCTAATTTCATCTACTCATTACACATATGTGCCCCCCCAAAATAGGAGCTTTCTCATTTGACCATCGCCACCTAATCTTGGGTTTCTCATTTTACTGTTCCTTTAGCCCATGGTGACATGGTGCAATCGGGACTAGATTCCCTCCACGATAGTTTAGGTATAGTTGGATTTGAAAAGTTGCGTCTCTCCATCTCTTTTACTATGTTTGATTAAAAGTTGGTATTTTTCATTTAGTTCAATACAAGAAAGAGTTGAAAGACGCTAAACTTGATTCTAACCCCAAGTTTAATTCCGTCCACGTTTTTACCATCGGGCGAAGGGGCATCCACCACGTACGTCAACATGGGCTCGCATCGTTCCTCCATTCTGTATGTAAGACTCGTGGTCAATGATGACTTGGCAAGCAAGCAAGGCAAGCGATAACAACGTCCGCTCAGTTTTAGAAAAGCCTCAAACTTAATAATAGGCCCGGTGGTCAATATCATTACTTTCAATTCACCGACCAGCTATATATATATATATTGTCTTCGTTCATTACCTACTTGCGTGCGTGGGTTAATTGACTGTATGCCTTCGCCTACATCGTCAATTATATATATATAATATATATAACTGCGAACTGTCTCAAAGAGAAGTAGAGTGCGCTCATTCTGGAACAAAACATTGCACATTCCAACCATTCCATTCTATATATACACTATCGAGTCGATAGATATATATAACAAATAATGAAACTACCACCAAAAACACTGCATCACCCCCGCCATCCTACCCACGATGACATGTCGGAACTTACCATGAGAGATTATTATCCGGATACTTCTTCGGATGTTTCGTCTACCAATAGTGCCACTTTTGGGGGGACGAATCATCATCGAAAGAGTAGTAAGAATCGATTGACCAAATATTTATTAAAGAAGGGGAATAATGCCATCAAGAGTGTTAAGACGGGGAATAGTAGTGTAGGTGACAAAAGTGATCAGCATCATCCAACAACAGCAACAACAACTCTTCCTCATCAACAAAGATTGAAATCTACAGTGGCAGATCAAATGGTAGCCACCATGTTCCAGAACTCTACGAAAAGTCGTCCATATTCGGATAATCCTGGTGTGGAACGGGCCATGTCTTGGAAGAATGAGGTAACCAACAGCAACAGCAATGGCAACAGCAATGGCAATGGTACTACCAGTAACGGTAGCAAAAAAGAACCTTCTTCTATAGAAACATCCTCCATTCACTCAATGGAATATTCAAGTATGAATGTTACTACAAGTGGTGCATTGGGATATCGTAGTGAGGCGGTGGGGGCTGCTGCTATGGCTGTAGAGTTTGGTTTGTCTCATGATAGGGAAGAGGAGGAGGGGGTACAACGACAACACTATTCTCAACATCGAGGTGGGGTTGTCCAATCATCATCGTCACATCACCCTCAACAACAACAACAGCAAGGTGGTAATGGGGGAGGAGTAGTGGGGAACCATCGAGCAAGGAGTAGTAGTAGTGATGAACCGATGGCAAGGGAGGGTGTGGCTATGGAGCGTGTTTGGTCCCATCAAAATCTACCCAATCATCGACGACGGACTGTTGCTTCTGGAGAACGTAGTAAGTTTCTTTTTGTTGTATTTTTCATTTGATGCTTGTATGGTTGGTCATAATATGATGGGGGGGGGAGAAATAATTATTGTTCGAGGGGCGTACAATAGGTGGAGTGGCAGGGTCATTTCATTTTTCCCCTGTCAAAACGATTGATACCATTTCACCTCACTCTTGACACACATTTCTAACAACAACAACAACTATATTTCTATCTTGTCCCTCTCAATTCTCTCTTCTCTAATTACAGTACCACCCAGTAAAAGCATGAATAATCTATCTGACCTCGAATTACTAGGACAAACTGTCCAATGTGTCAATGCTGCTTTACAATCATCCACCAAGAGTAACATCATGGGTGCAACAACCACCACCTCCTCCACAATGGACAATCAAGACGACGAACAACTACTACTCCATGACAACAACACAAACTATCACATTTCCTCCTTCAAATTCAACCCCCGTGGATGTGTATGGTATGCAGTACTGACTATTGCCAAGGATGATAGTACGAAGAATAAGTTGTTGTTACAAGTTCCTATCAAGGTGACTTGTCATGCCAATGACAAGAAGAAGAAGTCATCGTCGTCGTCCACTACTACTACTACTGACGGTGGAGTCACAAGTAGTAGTACCAATAATATCAAGACTTCCTACACTGTAACCATATCCTATTATGAAACTCCCACCACCAATATCACGACCAATACTAACTGGACCACAACCTTTCATGAAAACTTTCCCACCATGATCGACGACATCTCCAACATTCACGAACTAACCGCCCTATGGACCAATTCTAGTGTCGAAGTTATCGAGGGTATGGAATGGCTACGTCGAAAGTTACGACGGTGGATTAGTAAGTCTATGGGGAGGAGGATGGTGGTGCAATTGTTGCCGGATGTGATTGTCGTGTTGCCAGAAGAAAAGGGTGGTGGTTTATTAGGTGTAGGTGGTGGTGCTGGCCGTAGTTTGAACGACGAGGGTGGGGTGCATTCGAGTTTAATGAGTAAGGAAGAGAAATTGGATCATTGTCAAGAGGGAAAAACTGGTGGTGGTGGCAGCGGTGGTGGTGTCGATCAATCTACATCACCCATGAAAAAGAATGTTCGTAGTGTCATGTCAGTAGATCCAAGCACAAGCAAGACTGCGACGACTTGTTCTTTGTCGTCGCATTATTCGTCGCATCATTCACCTGTGGAGGAAGAATCTGACCATTTGGAGGAGGAGGATACACGTTTGGAGGAGGCTCGAGCGGAGTTGTTGGGTAAAAAGAAGGATAGTTGTAGCGATGGTGGGAACGTGCGTAAGACTACTACTGCTGCTGCTGCTGTCGTGGTGGAGCAAAAACGATTGGCGGGGCAGAAGACCATGAGACGTCTACTTTCAAGTGATGCCAGTTTTGACGACGACGAGAGTGAAGAGGAGAAGGAAGAGATCGCGATGAAAGAAACGGCCAGGACTTATCGACCAACCCGTGCTAAAGGTAACAAGGTTGCGAACCTGGTAGAAAATGAAGGCGAAGTGAGGGGTGAGATGAGTGGCGAGATGAAAAGGAGAAGCCTTGGAAGTGAGGGTGACTTAAGTGCTGCCGGTCAGCAAGCAAGAGGTCAGTTTAGACAAGGATTGGTTAGCCAAAACACCATGAGACGTATACTTCAAGAAGAGGCAGAGGAAGATACGGCGCAAGTGGTCAAGGCGATGGAATCGGAACACCGTGCCGAAGGGGAAATTCGCGTGGCCAAGGCGGGACTGATGAGCAGAAACACCATTTTGCGGATGAGGGGCCCTTCGCTATTGAACGAGGCTGATGTTGAAGGGTTGGACTTGAGCAGTAGCGATAGAAGTGGTACGGGTGTAGCAGTCGAAAATGAAGCGAGCGGCGAGACGAGTGGTGAGAAGAATGTAAGAAGCCTCAAGAGTGAGAGTGACATGAGTGCTGCCGGTCAGCAAGCGATTGGTCGTTTTAGGGAAGGATTGATGAGCCAAAACACCATGAAACGTATACTTCGAGAAGAGGCAGAGAAAGAAACGGCGCAAGTGGTCAAGGCGATGGAATCGGAACACCGTGCCGAAGGGGAAATTCGCGTGGCCAAGGCGGGACTGATGAGCAGAAAAACCATGCTGCAGTTGAGGAATCTCAATAGCGAGGCTGATACTGCGGAGGCGAGTAGTAACGGCGCCGCGGCCCGTCCTAGGAGAAGAATTTCACAGATAGAGAGTGATCAGCAAACGTTGAAATCGTGGGAAGAAGACTCTCATTTTCAAACTGAAAATGTTGATGGATTAGATGCTGTCCAATCGAAAGATTTCAAGCAAACACGTCGCTTGTCTCCGGGAGAAATCAACATGATGCAACAAGGGTTGGTTAGCCAGCAGACACAGAGATTTCTCGCTGAGGATTTGTATGATTCTGAGGATTCGGATGATCCAGATCTTGTCCACGAGAGGAATGATGTTCAACCAAATGCCGCCCAAGAAGCAAAACATGAGAAGCAGCAGCGTCGCTTGTCTGCAGGAGAAATGAACATGATGAAACAAGGGTTGGTTAGCCAGCAGACACAGAGGTTTCTAGCTGAGGATTTGTATGATTCTGAAGGTTCGAATGATCTAGTTCCTGCCCGTGAAACTGAACAGGAAAAGCGGAAACGTCAACTATCTGAACGAGAAATGAAAATGTTGCGGCGAGGCTGTGCAAGCAGGAGATCACTTATTTCCGCTGATGTTGGTGCAAGCAGGAGATCAACTGTTTCAGTTGATAGTAGCTTGGGAGGAATGAAGAGGGTCCCTTCCCAAATCCATGTCTCCTTCATGGATGAAAGTAACAGTGATACCGAGGCCGAAGAACCAAAGACTAAGCAAGCAGCTGAAGTCAAAAAGAAAACAACGAAAAAAGTTGTAGTTTCTGAGGATGATGACGACGATGAAAATGTTGATTTGCTCGTCTTTTCGAAGACTCCGCCTGAACGGACCCAGAAGCTCGATATCCTTACAGAAGGGCAGTACTTCCTTGGAATCAGTATGCTTGTCTACATGTACTCTCACTTGCGCGAAACTTGTCGCATGGGCCACACACGTTGTAGTATGGAAGATGTAGATACTCACTCGGTTCAGTCTCATTATAAAGGAGGCCGGAAGACTAAGTATTTGAAAGGTACGAAAACAGCTGGATCAATCATCCGTCTTGTGATTGATGAATTAGACGATGCTGGCGATAATGACGCTGATCATGAAATTGTTGGCGGAGAGAGCAAAGAGTATGAAAGACAGCAGACCGCCCAGTTTCGCAAGTGGATTGATGATTCTAGGATCAGTCAAATGGACGAAGAGACTGAAAAGTTGTTGATTGAGATGAAGAGAAAGGTTGCTCGACATAGATGGAAGCGTGCTATTTCAGCTGTGCGCCTTAGTTACAGAATCAGTGGAGGCAAGCCCCCCAAATGGGAAAATCCGGTGGTGGCTCCTGGCTGTGAGAATTGCAATAGATTCGTTGACATGAACGAGATGATGAACGAAACAATGAGGAAGCAACCTAAGTATTTCAAAGATGGATCAGTCATGAATGTAAGTCAAAAGAAATCCCAAATTGTTTGTTATCGCGTGTGAATAGCTTCTCACAAACAATCAAATTCTTCTCAATCAAACTAGAATCTTATTGAGTCCGGTATTGAAGTGGTTTGGTTTAGCGACCTTTCCCAGAATGACGTAGTCTACGGCATTTGTGTCAATCGTGAAGAGAGAAAGATCATCATCGTCTTCCGGGGCACGGTAAACGCACACAATTGGTCTATGAATTTCAAGTTTGACACGAATGAGTATCGCAACCCCATCAAAGTCAATTATCCAGGTAGAGAAGATGAATTAAGCCTTCATTCCGGATTTGCTTTGTATTTATTGCGAAAAAGGAAGGACACAGGATTGTCCAAGATGGACGAAATCTTCGAAAAGGTTGAACAAGTCGGGAAAGAAGTGGCTCCAGATGGCAATTATCAACTTTGTATCACTGGTCACTCCTTGGGTGGTGCCTTGGCAACATTGTGTGGGTTTTATTGTGGTGCCAAGCCTCGTTTCGCCCATTTGAGTACCATTTACATTTGGACGTTTGCAGCACCTCGTGTTGGAACACAAGGTAAGTTCCCAATCTATTGGTTGAGTTTCTTATTGCACTGGTTCTTCCACTCATTTCTATTCATTTGCACGTTACCATCACCTCAGCCTTTATTCAGGCGTACCAATACTTGGAAAGGGCTGGAAGAATTAAACATGCCCGGTTCTCGTGCACCAATGACATTGTTCCATTGATACCTTTCTGCAACTTTGAATACGATGACCTCCAATTTTACAAACACGTCGGTGTAAGAGTACAGCTCCACGACACCGGTCGAGTTGGAAAGTGGCGTCTGCGTAATAACTTGGATGTCACGTACCCACTAAAACACGACTGGCCCTCTGAGATACGAAGGCAACTAATGAACAATATTTTTGCCAATCTCAACACTCCTTCGGGATTCAAAGATGTTCACGGCTTGACAGAGCACCAAAGGCGATTGCACTTCGCCATGACATATCGCAAAGCACTTGGGTCTTCAGAACTCAATTCTGATCAGAGGAGAAAACGCATCAAAACACTTGATGAGTACTACCTCATCCGAGCTCATATTGCAACCGACGGCATCGCTGACGAGATTGTCGATATTCAGAAAGTCGACAAGGTCAAGGAGAAGGTTTCATCGTCAAAATGGCTCGTAAGATTCCTTGTGCTTCTCCTACTTTTCACTTGGATGTTGCTCATCTTGTCGATCACAACCGACGTTCCTCTTGACTGCGTCCTTGTTCCGTTTACCATGGTTTTGCACGGAATTGAGCATCTCGTTCATCTTCCGGTGACGCTACCGTTAGCTGTGTATCAATCAGTGATGTTCCACACACAACATATGATTCATTCTATGCTTGTTGGAACTAGACACGTTGGTAAATCCACGTTTGTTGCCCGCAATGCTCCTCCTCACATTGATGTTATGAGAAAACTCGCAGCAGAAAGGGTCAAACACAATGTCTCACGCCACGCAAAGGAAATCATCGACGCCAAATCTGCATTCATGCAAGAAGATAGCTCCAAGTTCCAAGTGTTTGAAAGAACTTCTACGAGATTGTATAATCTTGCCAGCATCGTTGACAATCTTGTTTCCCCTCAACTGACAATTGTTACTCCAGTGGAAGGAGCAACTCCATACGAAGTCGAAGACGAAAGTAGCGTGAAAGAAGCTAGTGGAGACGCAGAAGACAGTGCAGCAAAACTTGAAGCTCTTGAGTCTAGGCTAAATCCCATTCAAGAGTATGCCACTGGTGTCTCTTTTGCGCCGAAACTTGACAATGGATTGTATCTTGTTGGAGCCGGCGTGAGAAAGAAGTCTGTTGTCAAAGTATATGCTGTTGCTATGTACAGTACACCAAAAGTTCTTGCCAATGCAGCTTCGTCCACCACTCTCCATGACACTGCGAGGACATTGGACTCCACGTCGAGTTTGACATCGTTTGTGCTTGAGATGGTGTATAGCGCTGGGGCGGAGAAGATTGCTGGAGCAATTGGCGAGAGCGTCAAACCTCGTCACGGTGGCGATCCTTCTGACATTGGAAAGTTAGAGTCATTGATAGTTGAAGGTGTGAATGCTATAGGGGGTCAAGCTACCAAGGGTACAATGTTTCGCTTTGATTGTTCTGATGAGGGAGTGAGTGTGAGTGTGAACGGAGTTGAGCAAGGAGTGGCCGAATTCAAGGGCTTGGGCAGTGCCTTCGTGGATGTGTTCATGGACGGTAATAGTGTCAGTCCGACATTGGTCGAGAGCTGTGTTAAAACGTGGTCAAGTAGTGAAAACATGTCTATAGCGGCATCCTTGGTGGACCTAGCGAGCGTTTCATACCAGGGCAACTCAAAAGAGGGAACGACGCATGAAAAAGGAGACACAGCTGGTATGCGCAAGAAACTTGAATCTCATCTCAAGCCCATTCAAGAATATGCTACAAGTGTCGTGTTTGACCCCAAACTTGCCGAAGGTCTGTATCTCGTGGGAGCTGGCGTTCGGAAAAAGTCAGTTGTCAAGGTCTATGCGGTGGCTTTATATGGCTCTGCTTCAGTGCTGAATGCTGCTTCTTCTCCCGCTGCACTTCGTACTGCTGCTCGATCCTTTGGTCAGTCAAGTCCGTCGACATCTTTCGTGCTAGAAATGACTTATAGCGCTTCTGCTGAGAAGATTGGAGGTGCTATTGCTGACAGCGTGAAGCCAAGATATAGTGGTTCAGCTTCTGATATTAGTGAGCTTGAGTCACTTATCATTGAGGGAGTAAACAACAAGGGAGGGCAAGCTAGCAAAGGCACAATGTTCCGCTTCGACTGCTCTGAAGAGGGAGTGACTGTTAGTGTTGATGGATCTGTGCAAGGTGTGGCCAAATTCGCTGGCATGGGAGCTGCATTTGTGGATGTCTTTTTGGACGATGATGCTGTGAGTCCTACCCTCGTGAGCAGTTGCATGGATAACTGGTCGAACCCTCAAGCCAAGGCTATTGCCGCATCATTGCTTGAGCTGGGTGACTCGTCTGATGAAACCTCTGACAAGCAAGACGATGAAGGGCCGTCGTCATCATTGCAAAATGCCGTCGAATCAAATATGAAATCCATTCAAGAATATGCCACAAGCGTTAGCTTTGTACCCAAACTAGAAGATGGTCTATATCTTGCCGGTGCCGGTGTTCGCAAGAAGAGCATAGTGAAGGTGTACGCAGTTGCTATGTACAGTTCACCCGTTGTTCTCCAAGCTTTATCAAAGGGATCAAAATCAGCTATGCATAACGCGGCAAGATCGTTTAGCCCTGATTCTCCTTTAACAACTTTTGTCTTGGAAATGACTTATAGTGCTGGAGCAGAGAAGATTGCTGGTGCAATCGCCGAGAGCGTAAAGCCAAGGTATAATGGTAATCCGACCGACATCAACGAGTTGGAGGCTTTGATTGTCAAGGGGGTTAACATGAAGGGAGGTCAGGCAAGCAAAGGAACAACATTCCGCTTCGACTGCTCACAGGATGGTGTGAGGGTTAGTGTCGATGGATCTGATCAGGGCATGGCAGCTTTCGAGGGCATGGGGGGCGCATTTGTAGACGTTTTCCTCGATGATAACGCTGTCAGTCCATCCTTGATAGATAGCTGCGTGGAAACATGGTCTAAGGTTTCACTTCATTAGATAACACGAAACAGAGAAGGCCGTGCTGATTCAGCCACTAAATTTTTTTATAATACTATGAAATTTGTATGAAGTTCTTCTTTGACAAAATGATCAGAGCTACTATGCAACACACGTTCGCCCAACACCTTCACCTCAATCCTGCCCGTCCCACTACCTATCTTCAGACCACCTGAAACTTTTCTTCCTCATAACAAAGATAAAAAACATCTACTCAAACATCACTGTAATACATATTATGATCTCTGTGTACCTACTTACTTATGATTGAGTGCTTACATAGGTCCTTATTTGTCCGGCCGGATGTCGCGGCAGCGCTGATCGGATGGCTCGAAAACCAAAGGATGACGGAAAAGATTTGCTTGAACTCAATTGGTAAGTACCTGTTCAGTTTACAAACACTCTTACTTAGGATGACGCAACAGGCAAAAGATAGTTAATGAGAAAATTGAAGACAAAAATAAACGATGCGACAGAACTTTTACGAAGTTAGTTACTTTTTACCTCCAACTTCCGCATCCTGCAGCAGAAGCAAACAGAAGTTATTGGAGGCTGTGCGAGCTGAAATTGCATAAAAATGCGAAACATCGCGGTCCGCCAAATAAGCCAATGAATGACCATTACATATTTGATGGAGTGGCGAGCGATTAGACAATTGACAGCGATTCTGGAGCCATCAATAGTCAGGGGTGATTGCAAATAGCATCTTTTGAAGCGATTCCGGAGCCATTGGCATCAACTTTACATTATCAATCCAGCGTTACTACATCATAAATTCATATTTCAGCAGGCACAGACGGGTAAGAGTAAGCGTCAGCCGCTAACATAGAGGTGATAGGCCTCTAGATGTTAGACGTACTAGATAAAATCATGGCGATGATGATAACGAAGCCGCAGTACCAGTATCAGCGACAGTCGTCTGACGAGAGCTGCTCTTCCAACACATCACCATCCAAATCCAAAACCCATCGACGGACATCATCATTCATCAGCAGCGATGAACTGTCCACCAACGCGGCCATGGATCCACTCAACATGACGTGGAGCTCTAGTGGCAGCGCCAATCTTTCACGAGTGCCCATGATTGACTGCTGCTCACCATCAAGTAAGAGTGAGCGCAAGTTTCTTGGTCATCAAGAACAAGATGAAAGTTCGCTGCGTACGCTGGAACTCATCAGGGAACTATCCTTTTGCAGCCCACCGCTGCCACACAAGACGAAGAAGAGGGCCGATACAGCTGAGACGGAAGAGACTTCTTCCTTTTCCTCCACCTCCAATGAAATATCTGGTCGTCCGGAGTGCCCCGAGGAGGAGGCGAAGGACAACCGCAAACACGACGAGAGCCCCATAGGTTTTGTCAACCTGAAACAGCTGCATGATTTAAGGAGAGCTTCACCAAGTCCCTTGGTTGGTCTGCAGTACTTGCCAGATGGTTATAGTTACATATAACAGTTGCAAACAGGGAATCTCATGGCACATCTCATTGTATAGTTTGTATAGTTGTAATGTAAGCATTTCACTAATAGTGCTACTTCTATTAATTAAACTGCTGATTTTGATACGTGTAAGTGTAGAGCTCTTGAATCGTACTTTACACGACGTGGTACGTGATGACAATAGGCAAAAAGAGAACAAGCAACGTAAACATTACTTCGAGAAGAGTGTCTGGTATGTTAGAGTGTAAAGTAGCTTTCATAAACTGATTTCTTTATGAAAGCATACTACTCTCCATGTCAATATGGATATGGCAACAACGCAATGCTTCACAAGACTGAATCATCAAATAATAGAATTCGTTGTTGGATATGTTCGATGTAGTACAAGTGGGTTTGGTTTTACTTCTTTCCTCCTATCACGATAGATGGCACTTTGTCTACGACGGTATGTATTGTAGATATGGTACTTTCACTGTTGGTCTTTTTTGTCGGCTGTTCATCGGGCGGATCGCGGAAGGTAAAACTGCACAGCCTAGCTTCATGTACCTGCTGTAAGAAAACTCCGCTTCCGAGCTGCTTCCGAGTATTGTATGGTATGAAAAGCTCTGCACTGCTTCAAGTTATTTCTTTGTTCATTAGGTATGCTAAGAAGTATGCAATGTTGAAGATGGAGAAGGCCTATCAAATGTAGGTGAGTCCGAGTCCGAGGCGGAATTTTCTCTGATTGAATTTACAAAACAGCAGCTTCTCACAAGGCAACTTCAACTTATATAGGTCCGAGGCGGAGTTTTTATGAATGTAGATAGGTAGTCACGGGTAACGTAGCGGCGAACTTGACTAAAAAGTATTTACAAAAAAATCAGCGTCTCACAAAGCAGGCTTGCTGTGTATTTCAAAGGTGCAGTCGCTGCAAACAACGTGAAGCTCACTCTCTCGATAATCAATACTGACAAGTCGAAGTCAAGAACCAAGAAGATAAGATGCACAAATGTCGAACAACAACAAAATGGCCAATGAACTCATCGTAGACTTCCCTGAATATTCGCACAGGTACTTGACTCGTCAGCATCGCGATCGCATGGGCGGCAGTAATAATGCTGATGCAGGAGACCGGGCGAGTCGTCCAGATCGCTCCTCTCTTAATCGTGAAAGTAGTTATGAACGACGTCATCGTCATCGTCATGGACGGCCAGAAATGAACAAGCATCTTTCAAGGAGCTGGAATGATTCTTCTAACGATCGCTGTCACAATGACCACCCTCGTTCATCTGATTCTCATCCTTCTCAAGCTCAAGCCAGAACTGCTAGATCTGTTCACTTCGCTCCGAAATCATTGATCTATTTCTTCCTCAAGCACGAAGATAGGAAAGACATCGACTGTAGAGATCTCTGGTACAGTGAGTCAGACCTTTCTTTAATGAAGCTTGCTGCCCGGAAGGACGCCCTGGAAGTTCGTGATCTGACGGCTTCTGGATTTCCCATTGATTACTTTTTGGGCGAGAACGATGACAGCTTCATCTGTCTTATGGACATCGAAAACTGCATTGCCAAAGCCGGTGTTACTGAAGTGAAGTCGCGCAGAAAACGATGTGTTCTTGCAGTCCTTCAAGAGCAGGAGAGGCAACAGGTGATGAATCTTTCTTCTCTTCATTTTACCGACTGGCACAGACAAGATTTGATTGCACTTACTTCGTTCTCTCAGACGGGCAAGGCTGCAAAGAGAGCACGTGAGCTTGGCATGCTTCATCAAGCTTGCGTGATGGACTGTTCGAGTTGAGATGAGCGGTGGTGGATGTTGGGACATTGATGTACACAAGAATGTGATTTTGAGAATGGAACTTGTACACAAATTTTTGCGGATGTGTATATAACGAGAGATAATTTAATGTGTATTAATACTACTACTACTACCATGTATGGGACTTTATCAACCTTCATTTTTATCAAAGTCTGCATGCTTATTAAGGTAGTTGATTTCATTAACAAAAAACACCACATGGTGGAGAAGTAAGTAGGTGACACGTCTAAAGACATCGCTTGAATTTGAACAATACCGCCATCACACAACGTGTTCAAGTACAAGTATTGTGTCTAGTATTTTACTCGGTCATGGATCTTCGCCTTGTTGCTTGTAGTTGGAGGTCTACTTTCACTAACCCTCTCTAGAGAGACCTAGAGAAAGAATGGCAAACGCACAAGCATAGCGCTAGTGCATAATTTCAAGCACGAGCAGATGGCGACAGCGACACCTTCATCAGCGTCAGTCAACCCCTCTATGCGCCGTAAGCCTTCCCTGTGGATCCTTATGTACATAGTCAGCCAAGCCTTGATAAAGTCCTCGAAAATAATACAGGTTTGTTGAGTAATGTACACTCAACAGGGTTCATTACATACTACAGACTCCGCTTAACCTCGACTTTCGACTTGAGGTCATGTGCATCAAAAAATGTGTCATATCGGGTGCGAAACGACACAGACGGACACTCAAATCCGGCAACACGCTTCGCATGTGAGTATTAATGACCCCATGCTTGGATCGTCACTCACTTTGTCCAACATGGTAAAAAGGATTTGGTATTGTAAATACACAACGCCTCTTGCTTTTTTGTGCATCCAGCGACGCGTCGACGTGGCCTTGAAACGAATCGAAATCGAACACCACCTGGAGCTTTGCAAGACCATTGGTCAGTTAGTTGCTGATACACAGAGTAGAAGTATCTATGTAGTACTTCACATGAATAAATACAAAAAATGAACACCTCATCAACAGACAACATCAACGCTACAAGGCACAATAAGAATACTGCCCCTTCCTCGTCCAAAGTTCTACCAATTATGAGCAACAATATCCTCCTTCGCAACAATGAGCGTAGTAACTTACACTTACAACACAATAATTATCCAACATCCAACAACAATGTTGGTGGCGGGCTATTAAAATTAAAACACTCCTCCTCCATGCCCGACATTCGCTGCAACAACAAGAAGCAACAACAACCACCACCGCGCTATCAAAGAATCAGTCCAACCTATCAAATACGTGATCATTCCATCATCATCAACACCACCGACGCTAATAAAACTATACGTCGAGCAAAGCCAGCCAAAAAGTCAAGAGGGAGTGGATATTATTATTCGTCAACTACTTCTTTTTGTGAAGGACGATTCGAATTGGGGATTGTACAGGGTCTCAAAAAGTCTCGCAATAATAATACTACTAATAAAAATCGAATGGCAAGAAGAAGGCATACTACCACCGCCACCTCAAGACCAACAATACTACAAGTACAACCGCAAGCGACATTACAACAACAGAAGAATGATGGAAGTGAGTTGCTAGTCATGTCATCCAAACTATTAGATAAAAGTATCACTTCTTCTTGTTATACCCATCATGATGACTCATCATCATCAAAATCAACAACATGGAAGAATGATGGGAATGAATTGCTAACCATGTCTTCTTCCGCAGTATTAGATCAAAGTTGTTGTAATAGCGATTATGATGATGATTTGTTATTGTTGTCATCACGACCACGACGATGTACTACAAGAAGTACTATTGGTACTACAAAAGAGAGACAGCAACAGCAGCAACAACAGTTGAATACAATGTCAAGACCACCACCACCTCCACCACGACGACATCAAAGAAAAGCATCAAATGCACGAAGATCATTGAGTATGAATGATGCTCATTGTTATCAGGTGGAAGAGTTGGAGTATGAGAGTGTTGGTAGTGATGATGATGAGGGTTATTGGGGTTTGGTGGGAGAGGGTAGAAGAATGGGTGGTAATGGCAGTAGTAAACGTTGTGTTGGTGGACGGAACGTTGAGCATAATTTAGGTGATGACGCAGTGAATGCTACTGCTGGCGATCATGCCAATGCTACGGGCCGTACTTCTTGTTCCTCCGAACGGGAAGCAAGGCATGATGATGCGGTTGTTGTGAATGGAAAGAGATATGACGACGATTCAAGTACTCATAATCTACAGGGTTCCATAAAGAATGAGTTGTGTCGCAAAGAAGAAGAAGAAGGATGCAATGAAACGACGAAGAAAGGGGAAAAGAAGAATCAACAACGATTTCCGCGACAACAATGTCTTGATAACAACATTGTTGCTACTACGGAGTATTCTTTGACATTACAACCAATGAAGAAACAGCCTTTGACCACCTCTTCTATAGAAAGCAGCGATTCTAGTTCTAGATGCTCTGAAATCAACCGTATTTACAATACTACTCCTCGTCAAATGAATGATGATACACATCGAAGGCATCGTTGTGAACAACAGCAACGAGGATCACAGCATTCATCATCACCAACATTGCCACCACCACAGCAACAACAACCACCTGCCTCAAGCAACTTTAGCACCAACTCCAACAACTCCATCATGAACGACTACATCCAACTCAAACTAAAAGTCGCTGAATTGCAATCCGACCTACAACATTTTCAAGCAGAAACTTCCAAGTACAAAGTGGAGCTAATCCATTTGTATAAGGAGAATGAAGAATTGCAACGTGAGAATGAAGCTTTGTTATGTCGTTGGCAAGGCAATAATGTTGGTCGTGTTGTTGCTGCAGATGGGAGTTGTGAAAGTGAACTGAAGAAGGAGAATGAATTTATGAAACGTGTATTGTACAATCTTGAAAGGTTGGGTAAAATTGATAAGGTGGATGACTTATTGAAGAGTAGACTCGATGATGATGAAGCGGAAGAGATATTGGTGGGATTTAGAAATATCAATAAAGGGAGGGATAATAATGCTGTTGGTACCAATGCTGGTAATCAGAGGCCACTGTTATGGCCGTTGCATAGCTCGTTGCATAGCTCAATGACAATGAGGTGCCGGGGGGGTGAGGAATTAGACTGGAGCAATAGCGCTTCAAGCAAACAACGGCCACCACCAAAGTGGAATGATAATGGTCCTCGACGACGACGACGACGACGACGTGGACCAAACTTATTCCGTCGATTTTCGGCACCACCTGTTAGTGACGATAATATGGTTGAGGTAGAGGAACTCCCAATGATGGATACCACCGCCAAAGACACGAGAGTACGACAGAGGTCATTCTCCCATGGTTCTTTATCGAGTCTCTTCCGGTGGCCAACAGATAGTGATAATCAAGATACATCAACCAATGAAGCATCAGTTCGACTTGATCAATCGGGTACTAGGTCACAGTTTCAGCAGTCAAGGCCACGGTCTTTGGGTAATGCGATCAAGAGCATACAGCGTTCTCTTTCGTCTAGTCCTAACCTGAGCCTGAGAGATAGCAATGACCCAGTAGTAGGCAATGACCCCAATGAAAAGAATGATGATGCAGACAAAAAAGATGTACCCGAATTTGTTCATACTGACGAAGACCCAAGTTTACTGCAAATGTCCGAAATATCACTCGATGTTGTTCCTTCTTCCAGGATACCAACGATGGGTGGAACATCTTCACATTGCAATGTTGACATTCGTCAGACGGCGAAGGAAGCGAGTACGAGGCCAATGCACAGTGATAGTCGAAATAGAGGTTTGTTCGGGAACTTCATGCGAGAAATCATTAGAGAGGAATCATAGCAGCAATTTCTGTATGGTACCTGGATATGTAGATGTACGACAAGTTTCATTGTCATTGGCAAAGGAGCAGACATGCGACCGCTCATCCTACGCTACGAGCACAGCAAATCACGATACTCCCACAGAAGAGCTCAATCAGTTCGAGGGCTTGGATCTCAGCCTTATCACTTGTTCTTGGGGGCACTTGGATATTAGTATGAGCCGAGAAAAAGCGACGAAAATATCCACTTCCTACCTTGATAAAATAAGCATGCAAACTTGGCAAAAGCAGGTTGATAAAGTACCAACTGGAGCAGACTGGAGTGTAAGTGTTAATACACATTAAAAAATCTCTCGTTACTACATAAATCCGCCAAAAATTGTGTACAAGTTCAATTCTCAAAATCAATTTCTTGTCTACATCTATGTCCCACCATCATCGCTCATCTTGAACAGTCCATCACGCACTCCCTTCTGAGAGGCTGTGCACTTCTCATCCATCATGGGTGATCCACTCTTTGGCGAGCATGTGTGCTCTCTCGGAACTCCTGCTTGATAACATTTTAGATATGCGACGAATTTCGTCATCGTTGGCGACTGCCTGCAGTCTGAGAACAGCCGTCCTATGTTGCAACACTCTAATTCTGTTTCCTGCAATAGGAAGAGATTTTTGGCAAGTCAAGGCGAGAGTGAGATTATATATGGGTCCAATCCATGTATTTCAAAGAGAAAACGCCATGAGCTACTTACTTCTTGCTTCGGTGGGATTCAACACTGCCTCCAGCCCAACCACTTGACTAACACTAACATGAACACCTCCGTCATCGAAATCTTCAGAAGGTGCAAAGAGTGTCCTTCGTAGGGCGGTTACGTCCAGTGTCCTCTGTATCCTCATCGTCGCTATATCCGTCCTCGAATACCACAGCTCATCTTCGTGACGAATCATGGTCAAGGTAGAACGAATAGGGAGCACTGTTTCTGTTTCGCTAGAGGCGAAGCGGACTGTAGGTCGAAGCCTGGTGGCGGTAGGGAAGTCGACAACGAGCTGGTCGACTCGGTCTCTTGTTGCGTCGGCAGACATGATAATGATTCTCTATATAGGGCAGAAGAGTTCCATAAATGGCTGACTGACCCTTGTGGCTGACAACTTTTGATTTGGGAGGATTGGAGTGTTGTTATTTGAGTTTCGCTGTATGTCAGTCAATAGATATAGTAGATACTTGTCCGATTGAACGGTCATCGTCATCAGTAAGTGGATTTTTGAGTCGTAAATGTCGATTGCTGAGGCCTAACAGATTTCACGTAGGAATTGGTACTCATAGTAAGGTTAGTTGAAGTTACTTCAGGTTACTTCCTAAGATTTTAACCTCTCTGAGAACCCCTCAAAAAGTTTGTACTGGACGGTTCTCCACTGACGCGAAAGAGGCCTTTCTAAAGCAGATTCTACTAATTCCCACGTGATATCTTAGATCTGTATAAAGCCTTTAAAAACGGGATCAAGTAGTTTACTCTCCATCAAAGTCCCGCTCGGCCTCTTGTACAAATATTACTAATAAAAAAGCGTGTAAGCACTTGCAATGAACGAACATTATTTATTTCTCCTATTGATAGTAGCCCTGCGCCTTCGACCCTTACTGATTACTCTTTGCATTAATTATACTGCAGCAAACAGGCAACAGCAGCAATGATGGACGTTGAAAACAACAGCAGCAACCAGCAAAAAATCAAGTTCCTCTTTGACCGTCTGAAGGAGCAACTTGCACATCAACGACGAAGACACGAGCAGAGCATGAGAATGGCAGAAGCTGCCATGGAAAACACCACATGCTCAGGCCTTGAATCAGACTCCGACTCCGATGAGGATAGTGAACCTCTCAAGAATACGATTAGAATGTCTTCACAAAGTTCGTGCGCTGAAGAGAAGAAGGCCTCGGTACCTCAAGTTATAGGCAGTGAAGTTCAGTCGTCTCCATCACCGCCACCGATCTCAGTGCCGCTGCCGCTGCCGTTCATCACATTCGAAGAGGACGACTGCGACGAGGCGGAGAAACTTGCACGTGCCAAGAGGATTGAGGTCATCATGAAGCTTTCGGCTGAAGCCAAGGCGAAAGAGGCCGAAAAGAAGAGAGTGGCTAACATCAAGCCTCTCTCTTGGGACAAGCCAAGGTTTGATTATCCATCTTCGACCTCGAGTTTAAGTATCGCCGCCGCCGCCACTGCAACTACTACTACTTCTTCTGAGGCTGCACAGGCATCAACGCCGGGGAAGCGCAAGTCGCGGCAGGAGGAATTGCCCCGAAGTTACCCCTACTCCTACTTCACAACGGCTAGAACTCCTACAGAGGAAGAGCTTCAATCTTTAGTAGACTTCGCGGACACGTGCTTCCCAAAGCGCAGAAAAATTGACAAGAGCGGAGATGATAGTGAAAACCCTGAGAGTGCGTGAAGCATTTTTGTAGAATAACAGCACAATAATTTTGACATACATAAAGTCGCAGTTTTGACATGCATGTACTTTTATCTTGCCGTTTAATAGCTCAGCTTCCTACCCATGCTTGCATATATGAGCACTGAATCCTTGAAGTGCGATCTGGGAAACAGTACTGCTCGGAGTAAGATGCTGGTTAGCCTGCAATAGATAACAACTTTGCCCCTGGTGGGCCCACCAGACGAACTATAATTTCTGTTGAATTATTATTATGAGCCCAGAAACTTAGTAGAATATGCACTTGTGAAAGATTGGTCACAGATTTCTGCTGCATCATTCGATGTGGAGTTCGAGCTATAGTGAAGGTGATTGATATATACGTGTGGAAGGGAAAAGAAATCTCGAATCCAGTGTACCAAGGGGAATTAATTCGAGGCCTACGAGGCGGAGGGTCTCGTGCGTGTATTGATTGTATGCAGAATAAGCAGTGTATGTGTAGCGTTGTCTATTAACTCTTTGCGCCGCGTGCCTCGTTTTGCCTCTCGGCCCATCAACGGTAGGAATTAGTACAAATGGCCAAATTTGGCTCACAAAATGCAATTACTATATTGGCAGTGTGTTTAGCATATTAGACGGTCATTTTGAACGATATCTCGCTTCACCAATCGGTCAGGCATGTCTTCTTTCATAGAAAAGTAATAAACCTATAGTTTATACTCAAATTTTTGGCCTCAGCCTAATCAGTTCCCTACCTCACCAAAAATGGACAAAACGCCCAATATACGTGGAATAAAAAAGTACAAAACTTTGGTGTGATGGTGTTCAATGGT